>NAGG01000336.1:0-249720 GCA_003031705.1 Calonectria naviculata
CTTGGATGCGCCGGCGCCGGCGCCGGACGGAGCCAGACGTTTGATCCCCAGTCTGCATTTGCGGCATGATTCCCCAAGTTGCTACAAATTGCCCGCCTGTGAAGCTTCAATGCTTGTTAAACAACGGGCCTTGAGTTCTCGGAAGATTCCTGCGGGGTTGGGTCTACAGCTTTCCAGGCAGCCAATAGCAACAGTCGTTCGAGCTAGCCCAGATGTGGCTCGTATTCTTCCGGTCTCTCATGTGGAGATTACCGATGCTTCGGCAATCCGTCATTTTCCGGTCCGGCCGCCGGGCTCTATCCAGCCAAGTCGGTTGAGCAGGGGCCACAACGACAATCGGCTCCTCTCTCAGATATACTAGATGATAGCAAAAAGAAAGTGGCAATCAAATATGGACCCTATGACCTGTAATCGTTATTAATATTCCTCTTCCTTGCTGACTCTATCCAACTGAACCACACCAACTTACAAGCATAGCCATCCCCAACCCTTCCTCTGGATTGAAATGGCCATTCTCAAGCTCTTTACAGAGTCGACGCTCGCAAATTATGTTCGGACTATTCGGTCAACTCCGCGGGACCTAATTGTCAACCGTAGTCTACTATTCTCATGTGCCATCTACGCCTTAGCCGGTCTTCCAACAAGTGAGTTTGCTCTGTCAAGCCTCCCACGATGGCGTTCCTAGAGTTGCTAAATTAATTACATGAAAAGCCTGGGATCAAGGATCGTCCTCCGTCGTCCCGTCGCTTCCTGGCTTCCAAAAGCAATTCAATGTCAAATCCGGCGCAGACGCGCATGATATCCAGAATTTCATCTCCATCATCTACATCGGTTACGCCGTTGGTGCCGCCTCGTCCTTTTTCATCAATGACCGAATTGGCCGTCGATGGTCTTTTCGACTGTATGCCGCCATCTGGATCCTCGGTCAGATTGTCGCAACCGTCTCACCCGGTTGGCCGGCGCTATATGTTGCGCGAATTATCTCGGGAATCGGCATCGGCTCTCTCAGTGTCACCGGGCCCATGTCCATTGTCGAGATTTCACCTTCCGAGACCCGCGGCTTGCTCACAGCCTGGTACACCATTGCCATGGGAATAGCATTGTTCACGTCGGTCTTTTGCGTCTATGGCATCTTCCTGCACATGCCTCCAAGCAGACTGCAATACCAGGTTGTCTGGTTCTCGCCAGCCATCTTCATGGCCCTAGCCATCCTCGCAAGTTTCGCTATCAGCGAATCTCCGAGATGGCTCATGATGGTAGATAGGAGGGATGATGCTATTTCCACATTGGTCGAGTTGCGACGCCTGCCAGCTGACCACCCGCGCCTGCAGACAGAGATCAAGGATATCGAAGACTCGATCAGTGGAGTCAATTGCAGCTTTGTTGGGATTGTCAAGGAGACTTTTACCGTCTCCTCCAACCTACGCCGACTTCAACAAGTCTTGGTCTCGTACGCCTTCGCACAACTGTCCGGAGCCAATTCTGTTACCTCTTATTTCGTCCCTATCATGAGTATTATGGGTCTGGGCGGAGGCACAGCTCGGAGCATGTTCTTAAGCGGCATGTATGGTCTCTCAAAACTCGTCTTTAGTATTGTCGCTTCTTTTTTCTTCATAGATGCGCTTGGACGACGTCGATCTCTCTTCGTCGGCATATCCATCCAACTGATTTCGCACATTTACATTGGACTCTTTATCAAGTACCACCAAGAAGGTCCTGTATCTTCGTCTGCATCAGAGGCAGCCACTGCAGCCGTTTTCTTCCATGCATTCGGATATGCTGTTGGTAAGTGTTTAGATACCTTGAGGCAAATAAAACGAGACTTTGGCGGCTGACTATTTTTTCCCTTGATCAAAGGCCTCTTCGTCCTTCCATACATTTTTGGCGGTGAGGTATGGCCTAATCGTATCCGTTCCTTTGGTGGTGCCGTCAGCCAGACATTTCACTGGTTGTTTATCTACGCCGTGAAGTACAGCATCCCTTCTCTCCTCAAGACAACGGACAACTGGGGTGCATTTATTTTCTTTGCTGGTTGGTGCTTCGTCGCCTTAATCTATGTGTATTTCATGGTTCCCGAGATTTCTGGTCTCAGTGTCGAGGAAATTGATCATCTGTTCAAGGGTCCATGGTTCAACGCGCACAGGCGTGCTGAGAGGCACCGGATCATCAATAGCGTCGAGGCTGGTGATAGTGTCGATGCTGGCGACAAGAAGTATGATCAGCCGCTGAGATTGTAGATTTGTTGTGCTGGTTCCTTGAAGCAAGTAGCGGCAAACTCTGAATCTCTGAATGACAAAATCGGCTACAATCACGTCAATTTGAAGTCCAGTGACGCGCTAAATGGAATTTGGCCATCTACATGGAACCTTACCCGCGAACCACGTGAACGAGGTAGATGTATATATACTGCTCGTGGAAGTTGATAGACGGAGATCCTTCTCCCTTTTCGTGCACTAAACATCTACTTGTGCTATTTGTCAGATTGCATTAACGCATCGTCTATACTCTGCAGATGACTACAGTTTCGGGGAGATAAGAGTATCTCCGTTTATATATAATAAAAAGTGACATCAAAGTCCGCTCGCACGAAAGATCCGACACCGAAATCCTCGGACGAGCTAAATGGCGCCATGTAAGACCATACCAGAGGATCAAGAATAGCTCCTTGGCAAAATTGAAGTCCCGGAAGGCTAGCCGAGCTAGGCTAGGTGTCTGTCTGTGCTTCGGACCCCACAACCTTCTTGACCCTTCAGCGCTTAAGCATCGTCCACTGCTAAACAGCCAAACCAAGGGCAATTGACTACCTATCCCTGTCTTTGGAGGCCGTTTTCGCTGTATTACTCAGCCCACATCGAAGAGAAGAGAAAACTGATCTTCTCTATTCGGTGTTAGTTGCGTATTACCTACTATTTTCCCCCCTTAACTCCGGAGATCACCAATCGCCACAATGTAGGGGGCGCTATCCGCGTTAGACTTTTGGATGTCCAAATATATAGACCAGAGTTGGATGACTCTCTTTTACTCGCCACAATACCTTGAGGACAATTTTAGCTCATCATCTTGGCCCCAACCAACCAGATTTGCACACTTGGATATTGTATACCACACTCCTCTACCACTTTGGAGGTTAGTTTCGCTCCATAAAACTCTCCTCCCTCGAGGGAAGCTGAGGAAGAGTTCGAATAATTCTGGTCTGTGAACATGACGGCTAGAATGCGTGAACTAATGATGGGTTTGCTATAGTACCACACCATGCTCAAGATTATTACCGTCTTTGGCGCCACCGGCTCGCAGGGCGGCAGCGTCGTCAAGACATTCCTCGAAGATCCGAAGCTCAGGTCTGAATGGACTGTCCGTGGGGTCACTCGTGATACCTCCTCTGATCGAGCCCAGGCCCTTGCTGCCCAGGGCGTTCATGTAGTCACTGTACGTCGATAAGGTGACCGGATTCAACTCTTGACAGACAAATAGGGGGGATTCTCTCAATGTGCAAGTATGGGCTAACCTTTTCCAGGCTGATGTCAACGACAAGGAATCATTGGTGGCAGCCATGGAGGGCGCGACAGCCGTCTTCTCCATGACCACGACCAGTAATACTGATTGGGATCAGAACGATATTGAGCTCGAACTTCAACAGGGAAAGAATCTCGCTGATGCCGCTAAAGAGGCCGGTGTCGCTCATTACATCTGGTCATCCCTTCCATATGCTAAAAAGCTGACGGGCGACAAGCTCACCCATGTCTACAATTTTGATACCAAAGCTCGAATTGAAGAGTACGTACGCAGCATTGACATACCCGCCGCCTTCTTTCTACCCGGAAGTTTCATGACCAATTACACCCAAGGCTCTTTGCGGCCATCGCTTGATAACGATGGCATCTACAAGATATCTTTGCCGTTCGCTGGTGATCGCCCCATTGCTCTCTATGATACAGCAGATACTGGCAAATTTATCAAGGCCATCATTCTTCACTGGAATGAGGTTGCTGGGAAGCATGTACCGGGCACCTCGGGTGATGTCACTGGAGATGAAATTATCGCGACCTTCCAGAAGCTATTCCCCAAGGCTGGTAAGGGTGCTACATGGCAGGGAGTGGACCCTGAAGCCTGGGCTGCAGGTATACAGGGGCCAGGAAAGATGAGAGAAGTTATGGTGGATAACATGAGACTTATTGGGGAGTACGGGTACTTTGTTGGGGAGAGTTATGACTTGACCCAGCGAATCCTGGAGGATGATTTGACCACTTGGGAGGAACACCTTAAGAAGAGTTCGGTTTTCAAGGATTTGGACTAGGCCAAGGTTGAAATGTCTTGGTAAAGTGTTTTTGACCTGTAAAGATTATCCAAATTCCGCATTGACATTTGCATCAAAAGACCACGCTAGTTTGAATTTGTCATTTCCCACATCTCCGGTTCGAAACACCTATGAACCCTTCTTCAAAAGTGTCTTGAGGCTGTTTAAATCGATTCCCAAATCTGTTGGTACAAGTCCCTCTGAGGCTTCTAGAGTAAGGGATGTATGTGAGTTACTTGTGCCGGTGAGAGCAAAGTTTAACGGAGGAGAGTGTGCCCTCCAATTTAAGGGTAACGGGCTCGGGAACCAATGTGAATTAAACCGAGCCAATTTGATCATCTTATGGACGAGTTTACATATTGAAACGTGTCCACGATTATGACTTTGCCATTTAGCCAGTCTCTTCATAATATCACAAGACCATAGGAGGAGCATGCCGCTAAACCTGGTTCCCATAGGGCCATTGATAGCCCTTGCAATACCCCAACCTAACCAGCTCGTTGTACTGTACCCAAGGCCGCTCATGAGCAGGCTCAAAAACATCTTTCTGGATTCCCCGGCCATGTTTGACAAAGTTTTCGTTAACTGGAGGGCCCAGAGTTCCAAAAGGGTTCTCTCCATCTCCATACAGAAATTCTTCGGCCTCTTTATCAACCCACACAGCTCTCCCCGGCTGACCGAGGCCATTCGGGGTACCGATGGAAATTTTTGGTCGCTCTTCTTTCGGGCGTTGGCGCCAGTCCAGCTCTTGGTCCATGCGTGCAAGCAGCTTTTTGTAGCTACCGCCGCGTATCTCCAGGAAGCTTAGTTCGACGGAACGGAGAGTCGGCGGCAGTGCGTCGAGAAAAGATATCAACTCATTCATCTGAACACGGACATTGGAAAAGCCCAGATGCCGAAGTTTTGGCCACTTCTCAATGGGGAATATTTGCAGAGAGGGGAAAAGGTCATCATCTTCAAGATTGTAGGCAGGAATGATCTTGGGCCCATCAGATGCAAAGCTAAAGTGCTCCAAATCTGTAGGGATGGCGAGCGCGTTTCTCAACAGGTTTTGCAATAGGTCTTCCTCAGACGGATCATTTCCTGCCAAAATTTCCCAGCCATAGGTCAGCGCCAAGTCCAAGCGATGAAACCTGGGCTGCCGAAGCACAGCACATAGCCAGTCGTATTCTTGACACGGCTGTTCGAAGATTTCATGCGTCAGAGCGGCTTCAAATTGGCTGGTATCAAATACAAGCTCAGAGACATTGTGCTTCTCTCTTCCAAGTAAGGATAGCACAGTCCAAACTCCCCTCCATTTCATATGGTCAAACTCGGTTGCATCTGCCCACGAAACCTGCCGCTGGTCCCTGTAATCCGTCAAAGACCATGATCGGGGTATCCGATAGTTGAAGCCTGGCGGGAAGGCTCGGATCATGGGTGTCTTGTATAGCGGGGAGTACAGCCGGCCATGAACTGTAGGCGTCACTGTAACCCTCCTCAGTTTCGGGAACTGATGAAGCCCGGTTGTAACAGCCATCACATCACTGGAGTTCTCCATAGTACTACGTTGTTGTTCCACAAGGTTCGTGTAGATGGCCCACGACTCCGATAGTGGAAGTTGGTTTTCGACCTGCTCGTTGCGCTCGATGTGCTCTGGTCGATCATCTCGGTCCTCGCCCTTCCTCAAGACAAGTTGGTTAATATTCTCCTGGCAAGCGTTGGCGAACCAAATTGGACAGCCCTGTTCCACATCAAAATCGTAAGGGTTAGTGGTGGATCCATAGGGAACCCCGAAGGTGACGTCTAAGTCATATTCCGGGTCAAAGAAGCGGGCATCATCCCAAATAATTTCCTCGACGCCCATGCGAATCTTGTCATTGCCCGCAATCTCCAGAAAGGTGTCAATATCAAGGGGGTTGGTGGACAAGAATACCCGGTCAATTAATGGGGGGACTCTTTGCGCGAGTTCGGAGCAAGCCAGCCGCAAATTCCCGACGGAGCGGTAATCGAGATACGCCCGCACAAAGCCCAGCAGCTCATTGGGTAGGTATTGGAGGCATCCGCGAGTTACTGGCGCACCGGTCTCGGCATCGACCTCGACAGGATAGGTAGACTTCATGACTGCGGGCTTTTCACGATGACGGGCGTGGATCAAGGAACAAAGTGTAGGTGCAAAATCCGATGAGCCAAGTGTTCACATCAATCAGTACCAACACGGCTGAAACGTGTGCAACGTACAGCAACCAACCAAAACCTGCGCCGCAATTTAGTGCGCCAGTGGTTCGCATTTCAAGAAGGCAACCATTTCTAACAAGGGCTGCGATCGAATTGAAAGGAACCTGCCAATTTTTGAAGTGCTGATGAATGAAGACGGGCCAAGGGGAAATCATGAACACTCGCACGCAACCAGTACACGAAGGCTTTGAAGGGCAAGTGGAGCAGAGCAAATCTTTCTATTTTCGAACAAGATTTCTTTTAATTCTATCGTCATCTAGTTTTAATACATCGTGAGCCCCCAGTCTGACGTGCAAGCTTCTGGAATTGAGACATTCCGCGGCTGCATCCGCCTTATGGTATCATGAAGAGGGCCTGTTGTTATACACTTCTAATTGCCAATTCTAGCGCCATTACCCTGCTTTTTAATCGCTGATTGAATTCTAGCTCCACTCTTGGTCTGCAGCAAAGTGGACAAGATTCTGGGGTGTGGGGGAGCTGGATGATGCTCGTCACGCACAACGGGAACGAGCCTTGGCGACCTCACAAGCCCAATTCCTCCATTGTCCCCGCGCCTTCAGAATTTAACCCTGCATTACATCGAATGAGGCACCGTTAAGCTTGGATCGTGCGACGATGAAATGCAAGCTGTAGTTTAGGAGATTCCCGAATAGGCTGATGGGTTTTGTCGGGAGGCTCAAGTTGTCGGGAATATTCCTTCCGAGATTTTTAAAGCGCGGGCGCCTTTCCATTCATTGTAAAATTGAGCGCTTTCTTAATTCGTTGTTCGGAGTCACGTAGACCCACGGGAGATTTTTATCTTGAAATTTTGGAGGCCTATGAGATGTGGTGAGTACGACTACACTTGGGAGACAGCACGTTGCAGGAATTCCATCATCCTTACCATCAGTAAAGGCGGAGCAGAGTCTTGTGGGAGTACAAGCAGCTGTTGGGGGTTGGGCTCTCCACGGCGCGAGCAGAGATTGCGACACAGGTCTGGAGCATCGCCGACGTCAAAGCACCAGTGTTGACCCAAAGAACCCAAGACTCGCCAGGTCGTGGACAAGCGATGAAGCCAAAGTTGTCGAAGGAAAGATCTCCGGATGCATCAATTTTCCAGCCGTTCAGCTCTGCGTTGGCTGGGACAGGCTGGTCGCCAGTGGTGTAGCCGACTTTGGCCAAACCTGATGAAGGGTCGCGTTAGTTGATCCTGCTGCCAGATTTTGTCGAGAATAAGTCGGGAGATGGCCCTAATTACCTCCGGATCGCTGGACGTAGATTTGCTGAGGCGTATTTCCAGTCGAGTACAGATATAGCTCGTCGCCCTTGAGATGGAAGGTGGCCTCGCCTTTAAACTTAAGCTCGCATTGAGGCGTGGGTTTCGACCGCCGGAGAAAGAGCCCGCTGTCGGCGGCGTTGAAGCTACTGTCGTCGATATCGTTGCCGATAATTTTAGCCCTGAGGCTAAAGACCGATGGCGTAGACCCGAGCGATGCCTGCTGGTTGAGAGCGGCAGCGGCGACGCCCGAGGCGAGGAGCTGGACTGTGGAGAGGATGCTGAACTTCATGGTGATTGCTGGAGATGTTGCAGTCGCAATGTCGTCATTGAAGATATTTTGCAAACTGGCCGCGCACGATGGAGCAAGCGAGGCACGTTATGTATGTATGAGCGCTGCAAACGGCCTGGACCTGAGGCGCAGCGACGGGTACACGGCCACCAGCTCACCCCACAGGGTCCCAAATATGGAGTCGACACGAAAGCGTCCCTGAACCAGAAGCTACGCCATGGACGTGATTCGACCGTTATTCTCCGGCAGAGTTTGATCGGGACATTGTTGCCGGGGACTCATACGCAGGAACCAATGAAGCCGCTTACCCGACCGCAGTCGTCCAGTGTCGCTCGAACCGCTGCTGGAAGCGACCAAGGGGTGAACCGTGCATGGAACAGAGGCCTCAGCCACGCTCGCGAATCGGCATTTCCCTCGTTTAGCATTGACGCAGCTCTCGAGTACGATGAAGCTCCTCACAGTGAGCCGATGGCCGAGCGCTTCTCACCACACCGTATGGACAGTACAGTGATTGCGCGCCAACCAAAGTGGGGAGTGATGATGAATCCCGCAAATCTTGGCGTTGGTTTTTGGAAGCCGTTGATCATCATTATTGGTTCGTGTTGGCCTGAGGGCGGAGCCATTCCTGGACGATTACGCGGGCAGGGCTCCAGAAGATGGATTTAGACTCAAAAGATGCCCCGCCGTATCTACGTTTTGGAGAGAGCTGGTTCCATCTACAAGCCTTCCATGGTAGTTGAGCCAAGAACAAACCTTGGCTGCTTTGGACGATGGCTTCCGTCGAAACTCCATCGCTGGGACGGGACGCGCTTCTAGTGGCTGCGTCCAAGGGGGTGGCGTAGACGGACTAGCGTCATCCAGGGTTCGGCAACCGGCCCACAGAGTTTGTCGGTGCCAAACGTAAATAAACCATCAATTACGACGGTCTCGCTTGGACCACATTCGAGGACCGAAGCGCTTCATCCAAAATTTACATTCAGCAATCTAGATAATGACAACGTCTTCGAGATTGCTTGCCTCTTGAAAATCTTCAAGTGATAGCATCTCACTTGGATGAGGTGAAAAATCGATTCCATAGCATGACGAGAACACGCCAACCCGGCACCATTTTGAAGCATCCACCCTACACAAAAGAAGACCACAAGGTTCTTCTCTTTCGATATTTTCCAGGTTTGACGACGTCTCGTAGCCCTTCGATCGGTAGCTGCCCAGCAGCATCCATTTCCAAGTCACTGCCTCGTTGTAAATGGTCGCCGCTGCCATTTCATAGTCTGTTGAGATGCAGCAGTGAGCTTCGTTGCCGTTCTGAAGTTCAAATACCAATGAAAACCTGCAAGTCCGATTGTCCACATTCTCAGAGGGTGGTATCACCAACACCAACTTGATTGCCTTATTAGACTTGAGGCTCATTGAGCAGCTTCGCACCAGAAGTTCGGCATTTTCAATCCTCCCATATGGGTTAGTTCCATGCAGCATTATTTTGGCATCAATATGTACCACTTCTGAGACGAACTGTTGCCGCATATAAGTATCGAGGTGTTCCACGTAATATTTGAATAGTTGACTCCACGATGGAACAAGGTATGGGTGTGGGAAAGTGATACGTTCTAGATGCATAGGTTGCTTGCGTGTCAAACGTCCTATAACCCACAGCAGACATCGAGGTAGATCATTCTTCCAATAGCCAGCGCAGTAGTCGTCTTTGATCAATTTTGCAAAGTGAACCGCTAAACCAGATAGAGCGGGTAAGAGGTCTGTTGTGTTGGTGAATGAGGCATCACTAATCCGACTATACCGGCTCAGAATCCGAGTCCATTGGCGGTATAGTTCTTTTCTTTCGCATACATGCCTCATTTCTTGGATTGTATAGTCGTATGGACTGTGAACAACGGGTTGTCCTCTTGATTCATGTTCTTCGGCACAAAGAAAATGAATATTACAAGCTCCAAACACTAGTCGACGTGTTGCTAACAGGGACTCCTGGACTGCCCAGCCCCTATGCATTAGGTAGCAGTCTGTTCTATCGAAAAACAGCTCATCTGGTCCGACCAAGGACCTTTCTTTGGCAGCCTTAAATACCAGTTGTATCGCACCATTCACACTAGGGTCGATAGTAGAACGGAATGGAATTTCCATAGATCTCCTTGGTTTCTGTAGAAAACTGTCCTGACAAGACCTGGAGGATGCTGCAACGATGGTAATCTGCGCATGGCCGTATATTCTGTCCATTTCGGTGCACTGCTGCTCCCAGTCGATCATATCATCTTGCAATATGCAAAGCGAATCAATCCATAGATATGGTATTGACAAAAGCTTCGTGACTTGAATCGCATCTTCAAGAACAGGAGTTAGCTCTTGTTTCTCAATTCCTTCCAAAAATCTTGAAATTGATGATTTGGTTGTTTTGGGTTGCGTTCTAGCAACTTCAGGTTTCCCCCAGCAGTAGCTGAGAGCCGAATATTTTGGAGCTCGGGGTTCTAGCTGAGACTGTGCTCTCCAAGAAGTAACCGCATCATTTCGGTCAACTAATTTCGGTGTGCCTCTAACATCAACTAGAAGTTTAGGGGTGTAGCTGGTACCTGGCAAACTGTGCTCATGCTTCATACACGATTCGACTTTTGACTTCATCCATTCAACACTCTTCGCATGCATATATGTTTGACTTGCTAGGCTGTCGATGCCAAGCCATTTCGCAACAGAGTCATTTTCTGAAAGGATTTATGTTAGCAACGATGCGTAAAGGCCTACGATAAGACGATCATACCGATTGCCGGTTCGAGACTGAAAAAGATGCTCAATGCGGCGCTAGTGTTGATAAACGTAACAACTAACTCCAAATAGTTCCCGCTGCGGAGTTCCCCCGTGGTATAGTTACACAAAAAAAGAATTTCCATCTGTATTTCTCGTTTCTCTTTGGGCTCAAATTTGGTCCCACGAAGATTCTGCATAGCGTCTTTGACTTCGTTCAACACTAATATTTCTCTTAAGAATCTGCAGAAAGAGCATCCTCTCCCAGCTGAGGTTTGGAGCTTGGTGAGGTCGGGTAAACAGTCGACAACTGAGAAATCTGTCCAAACTTCCGTATTCTCTTTTATTGAGACTCTGTTGGCATCGGAACCATTTCTGTCGAACCGAAATTGTTCCAAATCATCATGCAAAGAGACCTTGCGACAATTTTCACAGAAGCCCATCGGGTGGTCCGGGACAGCTGGGGAAGTAGATGGCATCGTGAGGGTGGAACAGAGACAAGCGTCACAAAAGAACTTTTTCAACAGTGGTCTTTCTTAGCTCCCTTCCACTGGATATGAGATGAATATAGACTAGGTTGACAGGAAAATATGTTGTCGTATGATATGTCAGCAGAGGGACAATGACGTGGCAGGTCTCGCACGGCTGCCAGGTTGCCAGGTTGAGGCTGCGGGGCAACAATCGAGCGATTAAATGGCTGCCACAAACACTTGAAGCGAGGGAACAAGCCCGAGCGCCATAGAGTATAGCCGGAGACACTTTGACTTATTTTTAAGTGCAATTTCATTTCTTATTACGGAGGTATTAATCCAGTGTCTTCACAAACCCCGCGCCGCACAGCGTGAAAGCGGATCTAGTTGAATGCGGGGCTGAAAGGCTGACCTACGAGAAAGTGTCTGATTTATTGGGTCAGCTCATTCTGCCAGCCCTGGGGCTTCCCAAGCATTGCCAAGTTATTCTAGTCTTCATCAAATAAATGCACGTCTCTTGGTAGAAGATTAGTCGTTTGGAAATCTCGCTATATTTGTTATGTACCTGGCTATTGAGCAATATCAATCCATGTCTTGATTTCCCTAAGAGAGATTCAGCACCGAATTTGCCAATTTTCTAACTTCTTTCTGCCCTTCTGTCAAGCCTTCTTCATCAACATCGAATGCCTTCAATCCCATTGCGCGGAGTCCTTGGTCAGACAAGATGTTCTCCTTCCGAGCTCCGTGATCACTGTGGTCATTCTCAATTTCTTGTGTGACAAGGTAGCTGTCGAAATCCTTGGGCCGACAGGCTTTCTGGAAAGCATCACGAACTCCCATGAGAGATTTGATGTTGTATGGCGTCAATGGGTTGCATGCATTGTACACCACACTTGAGTTCCGGGTACCTGGGTGGTACTTGTCCACTTCGTGGATGAGATCACAATGCCAGAAGACATAATCGCCCGGTCGGACTGGTGGGATTCCAACAACGCTCTTGTCGAGATTCAAGTGGGGGTGCAATTCCTTGGTTGGTAGAAATTGCGTCTTGCCAGGCTGCGAGCCAGGGAAAGTCGGCTGCGAGTCGTCCCATTCTCCGTCCCCGCTGCCGGCTGTGAAGAGAGGTCGCAGCATCATGTAAGCGACAGAAGCCTTGAGACTGGGTAGCAAGCGGATGGTGCCTTCTCCAGTTCCCGTGTGTGAGAGCGAGAGCCAACCTTGAAGACTTCGCCAGCAGCTGCATGCTCCCAATGCGCGGTCCTCGTACATGTTGCTCTTTGCCTCAATGCGCCTGTCAGCAGTCCAGCCATCCCATTCTTGCCAGTTTCCGTCAAAGATTGCCTGGTAGTTGGCACGGTTTTCCTCATCCTCCCATCTCTCAATGGCACCGCTGTCCACATGCCAAGGTAGCGTGTATTCGGCATCCTTGCTGGGGTAGCGGATTCGGAAACGATCAGGATAGACAACCTGACTAGCGAGATCTACTGGAAGAGATGGGTCCTCGGTATGCCAAAGCTGGGAGACGCAGTTCATGGCCTCGAGCACTTTTGGGTGGCTGCGAATCTGTACCTGGGAAGGCGTCCACCATAGACTCCAATTCTGAGGGTTGTCTTCTGGGAAACCTCCGATGCTACGGTGGCGCTTTGTGTAGTCCATCAGGTCCGACTCCCACTTGACGGCCTGCTCTTCTGGGACAACATTGCGAAGAATAAGACAGCCTCTGTCGCGAACGAGGTTGGCAAACGCTTCCGGTAGCTTACCGCCTGTCAGTTGGACCGTGTCAGCTATAATTCTGTAATGGGGGAAGAATTCAAATCCAATCTGAAATGAGGTGCCTTACCGTTTTGTCGGACTAGGTCAAAGTCAATCTCTGGAATCATGGAGGGACCATTTTTCTCAATCAAGTCTGCCTCAGACTCCAGCACTTTTAGTAATCTCTCGTACGATTCAATAACCTTCTGCTTGTTCTCAGGCTTGACCAAGTTTTTCTTGATTTGTGCAAATCTCTTGTCAAGAAGAGGAAGCCTGCTCAATTCTGATTAGCGTCTTGCTTGACCTGCATGCGAAAGTTGCAAGGGTTAAAGGAGTGGTACTAACTGGAGTTGGACTTGTTCCTGAACCTGGTGCGGCATATTGGCGTGGCCAAAGAACTGGATGAATGCTTAAGATTTATTGGTGATAAGACAGGTGTGGTGCCTAATATGTTAAGGCCGCTGGTGTTATTGCTCTGAATCTTTTGATGGCGATCCCGAATGTGCTTTGTCCAGGTGCTTAAGTACAATTGCCTGACTGCGTAGCCCTCTAATAATTGCCCCGAATTTAATATGTCAGATTTCCGGAATGCTCATTCCTTGGTGTTGACGGCATTTGGATGCATCATTGCTAATCTAACCGACGGGTCCGTCGGGTCCGTCGGCGCCGTCGGTCCCGCCGGGGATAACGCGCCCGTGGTGGTGTAGCGCTTGATCCCATGATAGCTAGATAGCTAAGCCATATAAATTCTCACATTTACCCGATAGACTAGGGCAGCGTGACATATTAGGAGCATCCAGTTCCCTTTTGCATAGGACAATGCTTAATCTCACATGAATGCTACCTTGCCTTGCCATTGATAGGATATCTGGTGGGCCATGTGGAGATAAGCCTGACACCCTGCCAACTCGGCAGATGGTTCCCCGATCGTCAAATTATACCCAACCAATTACCAACAGACCAACGATTTGACCTTAGGGTTTACCGTCGGAGTGTTTCTCCAATGTCAATAATAGTCCCGACGGCAAAATATGGCTGGTAAGTTTGGGAGGTCTTCAGACGCAATGAAAACCTTTAGATTTGAGCATGCATAAAAAGTTATACACAAGCTGGTGGATTCAAGGTTTTTGTGATAAATCAGCATAATCTCTAGATAATGCAGGTACAAGTGAAAATAAACACATAGTGAAAACTCACTCGTCAAAATACAGTGATTCCATCATGAGAATATCCGGGAATAGCCCAGCTTAATGTTATCCGTCCAACCGTTGCCCATGAGGTCGGGCTCCTCGACAGAGTTGGCATACACTCAGTATCTTTCTTTCGGCTCAGATTTTACCGCCTGCGACCCACCCCGACTATCTCCGCACGACGCTATTTGTAGCACATGACTGGGTAAATCAGCAGCAAGGAATCTGTTATCCACTAGCTCGACCGAAACGGGGACATGCCTGCTCGGGACTGAGACACTGGAACTTTACCCCATACCTTGGGGTTGGGGTATTTCTGTTGGTTTTGTGGAGATAAGAGAGACAATGAAGTCACTTGGCTGTATATAACACGTTTAGCTTGTCTGTTTCGTCTTCTCTCGCTGTAGGATACCAAGTTCACAATCAATCGCCAAAATGTTTGAGTATCTGAAGGGCACAACGCCTACGGGCATGTGGTGCATGGTCCTGATGTCTGTCGGGGCCTTCTTATTTGTGAATACACCCTCATACGTTTCGGAAGGGTCATGTTCTAACTCCGGTCCATCTTCTAGGGCTTTGACAACGGCTGGTGGGGAACAATTCTCGGCGCCGACCAGTTCCTCCGAGACTATGGATCTTGCACTATCAAGGATGGCGTTGAAAAGTGTTCTTTGTCGGCTTCGCAATTGTCTGCTGGTAGCGGAGTCCAATCTGCAGGCATCAGTAAGAAGATGCCTTTGCCCAAAAACTCGAGTTCATGTTAACCTTGCGTCTAAGTGGTGGGATGCCTTATCGCCGTATTCTTCAACCAAATCCTCGGTCGTCGATACTCTCTTGTTGCTACAGGCACAATCTCAATAGTTGGTGTTGTCATTGAAATGACGAGTGCAGTCGGTTCGAGGCCGCGGTTTTATCAATTCATCGCGGGCAAAGTCATCGCCTCCATGGCCATGGGACTTGCAGCCAACATTGTGCCAATCTACCTCTCAGAGACGTCAACTGGCCCAGCTCGTGGCTTCGGCATCAACATGTACCAAAATGTGCAAATCATCGGTGTCATCGTGGCTTCCGGTACCGTTTTTGCTGCCGCGAAGCGCCATGACCAAGCCTGCTATCTCATTCCAATGGGTCTTCAACTTTTTGCGCCTGCAGTTATGGTGGTGTTGTCGCCATTTCTCCCCGAAAGCCCTCGGTGGTTGGTTTGGCAAGGGTAAGTTCCTCGGCAGAATGTGCCGGCTGGTTGAATGCTGACACCTCATAGACGATTGCAAGACGCAGAGATAATGGCTGCGCGATTGTTTGGCTCAAAGACGAACAATTTTGATGCCAAAGAATATGTACAACAGATCAACGCCTCTGTCGAGGAAGATCGAAACGAGTTGAAATCGTTCAATTGGCTAGACCTCTTGCATGGTGCTACACTACGGCGACTCCTAATCGCTGTCGGCATCCAGTGCCTTCAGCAGGCTCAGGGTTCCAGTTATATGAACAATTACATCGTTTCTTTCCTCGAGGAGACCGGAGTCACCAACACTTTCCCCTACATCATGGGTCTGTATGCTGTGTACTATGCAGCAATTCTTAGCGGACACGTACTCCCCGATAGGTTTGGACGCCGACCTCTGCTGATGTCAACCGCCGCTCTCTGCGGTGTGTGCCTTATTGTCGTCGCCATCATTGTGACTGCCGTCAAGTCACCAACTGATTCAACTAAAAAGGGCACCATCTCCCTCATTTTCATTTGGCAAGTCTTCTTCGGTATCCAAAGTCCCTTGGTGTGGATCACCACTACAGAAGCAGCTCCCTCCCGGAATCGAGAGAAGGTCCAGGCCGTTGCAGTGTTTTGCGGTTTTGGAGTGTCTTTGCTTATCGCGAGCGTCTCGCCATATCTCCAAAATGAAGGATACGGCAACTTGGGCGGGAAGATTGTGAGTAACCATGAATTTTCCTGGTGCCTTCGAACCCATGCTAATCATTCATCATGTAGGGGTTCATTTGGGGCGCGTTTTCTATCGTGACGGTGGCTTGGGTCTACTTCGTCGTACCTGAAATGAAGGGCCTTTCACTAGAGCAGCTTGATCATCTGTTTGGAAACTTTGTGCCCACTCGCAAGTTTCAAACGGTTGTGATTGAAGGCGAGGATCTACCCCAAGCCAACAATATTCTCCAGGAAGAGGAAATGTCCCGCAAAAAAGGCCCGAGCGTAGAGGTCTCGGCAGAAGAATAAATCTTTCTATGGTTAGGATATTTATTTCTATTTAAATGAGCATTAAGCTCAAGTAGTATTTACCATTGGTACTCGGACCTACAAAGGGGGCAGATATGATATGCCAGAGCCCATCTTATACCTCTGGGAATAAATATTTAAAAAGTTCGTCAGCTTGTCCGTAGTCCATACTTATATCACTCATGTCAAAATTATTCAACGGGTTCCCTAAAAGCATTTCCGGGGCGTCTAATAAAGATGAAATGGCCGGGCTTCTGAAAGTGAAGTCAGAATCCGCAAAAGCGTCGCTATTAGCACCAGGACCCAGGAAAGTGTCTAGGTTTGATGATGACATTGCAGGTATGAGTCCGTCTTGCTCTTCATTAAAACTCTCTTTGGCAGTAGGAGTATCCGCTGTTTGAATCAAATTCGAAATCTGTTGAGGCGTAATCATCACACTGGGTGAGTCCGACGCGACTTGCCGTTCCATCGAACACAAGTGGGCGATGAGTTTGGAGCCGCGACTCCCTATGCCAGATTTATCGCCGATATCCTTGAGCATGTCAAGAAGCTCAAGCAATTTTTCTCGTTGAGTGGAGCGTCGGGGTCGATCCTGCTGTCCTTTTGAAACATGGAGAAGGTCAAGTGCCAGAACTATGCCTGCAGATACCAACCAAACTGTTGTGGTCCAAAGTCGCATAAATGCAGGTGGGAGTCCCTTTTTTGCGCTAGACAAAATGGTTTCGGCTGCGTAGATACAAGCAGTCCTGGAGTCGTGGTACGCCTCGTCTCTCAAGGATTCGACGAAGAACGCGCGATGTATTAGATATGATCGATATGCCATCATCATTCCTAGATATCTTCGCATGACAAACAAAGATGGTTGTGGTGAAAATACTGGGGCATCCTCTCTTAATTCCAACGGTAGCTGGTTAACAAGTTGATCCATATCTTTTGAGGCTGAGAGTACTGCCTGGTAGGTAGGGCGCTGTGTAGGTTTCAAGGTGCTATAAAGTTCATAAAGTATTGTCGCTGAGCGGCAGCGCGTAACAAGGTAGGATAAAGAGTGGACTTGGGTCGTCGAGGAAGCATAAATGTCTTTTTGGTCCGTCAGGTCTGGTAGGCTGGTGTCGAATTGGTGAGGAGTAATCGCTAGTGCCAGGTGAGATTGGATTCTGCAAAATCGTGATGAAATCAAACTTACAGGAATATCGGTGATAGGGTAAGAAAGACCAATCCGTTTCGACAATTTGCCACCATGCTCGGCGACCGAGCTCTCTTTTCAAGATGACTTCATCCGAACCCGAATGGTCGCTACCAAGCAAATGGAGATTTATTGACCGTCCAATACCAAGAAGGGCGTTTGATAAAGTGCTATGGATCGGTGTGTTTCCAGATAGATTGAAAGCATAGTTTAGTGTAATTACAAGGCGACATGCCGAGAGAGACGGCTTAGTAAGGCCATCACATCGGAAGAAAGTCGCCAGTGAGCAATTGAACCATACAAGGGCCAGTCGCTCCAGCTCGAGAGCAGCGGGCATGGATGTATGAGTTTGGTGGTTATCAAAAAAGTACGCAGATACACTGAGGATGGCGAATATTAGGCCGACACTCATCCCATCCTTCAGATTATCTTGTTCGTAGGAAGACCAGAATGCGTCATGCTGGCTAATAATTGTCTCCCGATGAAGGCAGCCGAACATCCAGTCGAGGCAGTCGCAATACCACTCCAGCAATATTTTTGATTGAGCACGCGAAGGCAGAGTGGAGATGCACTCCTCAAAAGGGATAGCAGAGAACCATGAGGAGGTTCGTTCCGAGGGCGGTGTTGTATCGTCTAGTAGTGCAGCTCCTCGCCATCTCCGGTCTTGGCCAATTCCTAAGGCCGCCTCCTCCATGGCACCAGCGAGGCCGTTCTCTTTGAAATGAGTATCATCTTGAGTCTGCGTGTTTTGGCGATTGAGACCAAGGACTGATTCAACCTCCTCCAATCGGCGTCTGAGGCTTGCGAGCTCGGCTTGGACGTCAGGATGAGGCTTATTATCGACAGTACCAATTGAGCGTGGTCGTGGAGGCACTACTTGCCGTGGTCGGCATTCATCGCCCTCACCTCTTTCTACGCAGGCACGGCAAGGGAATTTCTTATCGCACTTGATTTTCCGTCGATTGCATTCTCCGCAACTCAAGACGCCTCGATGACGTGCGCGTGGCAACATTGTTTTATTTAAGCCCGAACTGGTTCCTTGATGTCAATTACCATGACGTGAAATTTGGATAATGCGCTCAATGACAAGTCACATGGCAAAAATGGTGGCTTTCGAGTGGTGAGGGCACAAATGGTCAGGCAGATTGGAGAAGAGAGCGAATCAAGCTGCCGCTCCGGTTACCCTGGACTCCGGAGCGTTGCATTAGTAATCATGACTCGGCCCCTGACACCGGAACAATGAAACTCCGTATAAGCCGAGATTAAGAAGGCCTGAAAGGCATGCTCCTAACACCCCAGGAACGAGCAAAACCGCCACCACCCAATAATTGCATATACGATGAGATGATCATCACGGAGTATTTTGCAATACTTTCCATGGCAATTGTCCTTGCCGAGGCTAGAGTTTATACGACAACACAATACAAATATACGATGCTACAAATTTCGGTACCCCACTTCCCCCACCTCTGCGATGGAACCACTGCCGATCAGAGTGCGAATAGCTGACGACTACTCCGCGATGTCTTTGTGACTAAGCCACTTGGATCGAATCTGCAACTGCGATAAGCAGTCTTTCGATAACCCCGGTGAATACCCCTCAACTCCAGAGCCCTAGAATCAAATCCCTCCACGCAATTATTTTTAGCTTATTGCGGTGTTACGTCAGCCTTCATTGGAAGACAGTCGTATTCAGACACAATCCCCTCTTATTTATATCTTGAATCAAACTTTAATCAAACCCTCTTGATTATTCAATCGGAATGTCGGCACATGACCCTGGTTTCCTTGCTGCTCTTCAAGAGGCTCGGGATGGGCTGGAAGAAGGAGGAGTCCCAATTGGGGCGTGCCTCGTCTCCGAAAGTGGCGAAATTCTGGGCAGAGGTCACAACATGCGCATCCAGAAGGGCAGTGCAACATTACATGTCTGTAATCTATCTAACAGGTACCTTTCGGCCACTAAAGCTTACCACACATACTTTTCGTAATACAGGGGGAGACTTCTACTCTAGAGAATTCTGGGAGGCTTCCCGCCTCTGTTTACAAGGGCTCAACCATGTACACCACCCTGTCTCCTTGCGATATGTGTTCTGGTGCGTGTATCCTCTACAAAGTGAAGAGGGTAGTAGTTGGCGAGAACAAGACATTTCTCGGGGCTGAGGATTATCTAAAGAAGCGTGGGATTGAAGTTGTTGTCCTGGACAATGAAGAATGCAAGAATCTGATGAAGAAGTTTATCCAAGAACAACCAGACGTTTGGTAAGCCGCTACGTATACCACATTTGTAAAATAAATGCTGAACTGGTCCTAGGAACGAGGATATCGGCGAAGAATAGTCTAATCCCTGGCAGTGTTGTAATATACAATATCGAGAATGTCAATTTTGGTGAAATTTGTTTGTAACTGACAATCATATTTGGCTAATGAGTGAGTTTGGGCTTGGAGGCTGGATTCGAAATGACAACGCCAAAGTTTCTGAATTATCCGTCTATAATGTTACACTCTATATCTAAAAACTGTAAATGAAATTATTCTATGCGCATGCCCACTTTTCCAGCCTATCCGGGAGCCATCCGCTGGTGTGCATGAGCGACGTCTTGCGCTGCGACATGGCGGTGGCGTATCCCTGGCCCATAATCATCTTATCATCCATCTTGCACAAGTCTTCCACGTACGTCCACTGCACACAGTCTTCCCAGCCCTTGCAAGCAGCTTCGCAAGCTTCGACCGATTGCCATCCTTTGCCCCAGAGGGTGGCATCATATTTGCCTTCAGGGGCGGGGGGAGCAGCTTTGTTGGCCGAGGTAACCTCATACAGGCTGGCCATGTTGTCCCACCATTCGATAGGCTTCTGAATGCTGGGCAAGATGTTTTGAGTAAAAAAGTCCTTGTGGAGGAGGGGTTTCTGGAAAGAAGTTAGCCTATGCCTCTTGTAGTATTAGACATGAGAATGAACTTACAGTATAGTCCCAGCTCTGCTCCAACTTGTGGTAGTCAGAAACATCTCGGCTGTGCACCTTGTGCCACGACATCAAGGGATAGCACCAGTTGTGTTGGCTAAAAGCAAAAACCCAATGAACAACGGGGTTGAAACCCCAGTTGAACTTGCCTTCGCCGTTCTCACCAAACTTGACGCCGTAGTCTTCCAGGGCATGGGCAAGGACTTGGTCACCGCAGCAGTGGTCCGCAGCGTACTGGTAGTATTCCTCCGTCATGTTGGTGTTCTGACCAAACGACTTCTCCCAAGCACCGCGAGACACGGCGAATCCTGCTCCGCCGTGCGCGAACACCACGTCCGACTTGGCCGCGTAGCTACCCAAGTAGTGCGGCTTGCGCCAATCAAACTGGGACAAGTACTTAATAACATTGGGCAGGAGAAGATAGGTATCATCCTCCATGTAGATGTACCACTTTGCTCTGGGCCAGTTCTTTCCCGCATGATCCATAAGGGGCACAAACTTGTACTTGTCAATGATCCAGCCGCCCTGGGGACCCCACTCATCACCATTAACACCGGAGGCCTCAATGTAGTAATTGTTTGCCATGTAGTTGGGGAGCTGGTGGTAGACGTCAAAGTCTGGCATAGATTTGGCCGACTCAGTCATGTTGGACAGAACATCAATAATTTCGAACTTGCCAACGGTCTCGGGGTAGTCCGAGTAGATGGCTGTGTTCTTGGCGCCCTCGCCTTCAAAAGTTGTGCTCAGATGGACGAGAAGTCGCTTCCACATGGTGGTGCCACCCGTCTTCATGATGACGAGAACATCATCTCGGGTGAGCGAGGTTCCATCAGCGGCTGTCTTTTGCGATTGGGTACCCGTTGGCTCATTCTTTGCTGGCACATTTGCAGACTCCTTTGGCGTAGACTTGATTATCGGAGACTCCTTTGCAGATTTGCTTGAAGTACTAGTGCTTGATCCATCCTTTGATGGCACACCCGCATGTTGCGCCGACTGTGTGTCATCACTCGACTCCAGTATAACTTGGTGCTCATGAGATCCGTCAGAAGGATAAATCAAATAAAAAAACATAACAATACATGTTGCAATAATGATAAGGGGCGCAAGCCTGTTGTTTCTGTGTGTAACAATCATGCTTGCGGCCTGTAAAGAGTGAATGAAGGACTATGGATCAAAGGAGTTCAAAGGAAATGCGCCGCGCAGGGCTGAAGGGTCTGGATATTCGGCGTGTTCCTCAAGGCAGCAGCAAGGGTTTAGATGCATTCCCTAAACCCAATCTTAAGGGGTTCCACTTCCCTGGTAACACTGGCAGGGGTTCCCAGTGCTAAGGCTGAAATGACACTTTGGATGTGCCGCACGTGCAATAACGCTTGAGGCATCCACGGTCCGGCCCGGTTTTAACGAAACTCTACGATGACGATACATACCTATTATGTGTTTTCTGGTGGGTTGGGGGCCATATATATTGGTTTTTTTTCGCTCGTATTTCAGTGATACGAATTCCAACTCATCCTCGTAAATTTATCCTGACTGCCGGTCTCATCTATGTTTAGCGTCGGAAATACCAATTTTTTTTTTTAGGAGTGGAGCGACCGCCGATCCTTGCGTTGCCACCATAAGGGGATTTGTCAAGGTGGACCATGGTATTTGCGCGACCGCCTCACGAAAGATGAGATGAAAAAAAAAATTGCGCCTCCTTCGTGATGTGAAAAAGTAGTTGACTCATATGGCCGCGCTATGTACTAAACGAAGCCAGCTGCAGCAGAAATACGATGCAGAGTTGAACTCTTCTTGTAGGATAGGAAAACGCCGAGCGTTCTTCACGGCATCGTGACCTGACGGATCGAATAGGGGATTCAAGGTGATGACTCAGATGCCGGTAATACGAACCTTGTATATTGGGGAGCTGTCAGCATTGCAATCCTTCGCTTCCAAATCTCGTTCCTGAAGATGCTTCCTCCTATAGAATCCAGCGCTCCACCGGATGTGGAAACAGCCGAGTCTAGGCAAAAAGGGCCGGTGGATTGGCGCCGGGGCTCACAACCCGTTAGAGGCATGAGCCAATCCCTCAATGGCCCGCAACGTGCTAGGCAGGAGGTCCCTTAGACGTCAAGAGTCCAATAGGATGCAATTGCCAGTTACGAACCCGGCCGTACCCATGTTCACTCTCTTCGTCGGCATTGTGAAGATGCTAGAGTGCCTCCGCGGATGGGACCATTCAATTATAGCAACAGGACCCTTATTGCGCTAGGAGTGCCGTGACACCCGGGGTTTATTATCTCGTCTAATTCCGGGGATTCTAGTCTTGGTGCTTACGGACGCTCCTTTCACACAGATTTCCTTCGCTTCTTTACGCTCTTTTCAGTGCCGTGATTCAGTTGAGTGTCCTTGAGATCCAAAGGGTCGCGTCCGACAGCATCTCCAACCAACACAAGTTGCCCGAGATGGAGAAGTATGCTGTAGACGAGGCTGGCTCGATCGCTATCCAGCGTGAGAGGCCGGTCACCTGGTCACGCAAGCTGTTCAACATCATCGGTTGTATCCTAGCCCTACCCGCGTATTGGCTCTTGACCATGGGCACAAGGTATCCCGTCACGCTTGACTTGGTCTGTACCATTGCCCTGGCTGAGCTTAACCGACTCTCCAATGAGGGCCGGCGGATGCTCTTCCACTCCCAGCAGTATCAGACCCGCGATAAGATGGATTCTGAAAAGGCAGACCTGGAGAAGCAGCCCGCTGCGGCACGGCTTGACTGCATGACTGCCGTGGTTGGGTGGAGAGAAGACCCGGCACTTTTCACTAGGGCGTTGGAAAGCTACAAGGGAGCTAAGAACTGTGTCTTCATGCTTGTCGGAATCGATGGTGACGAAGAGGGTGATGAGGACATGGTTCGCGTTTTCAACAAGGCAAGTCCACCCACTTTATGTTGCCCCTGTCCGTCACAGCTAACACCCTTTAGGTCTACCCTGATCAGTCAAAGACTATTCACATCCCTGAGCCATTGGGAATCGCTGCTGAGCACTACCTGTCCAAGATCAAGTCGTTGCAGAACCAGTATGACGAGCAAGTGAATGAAGATGAATGCCACGACATGGCCCTGCGTCACTGTATCCAACTTGCGCGTCTCACCCTTGAGGAACAAAAAATTAAGCTGGGTGGTGTAGATGGTATCCGTCGCCTGTGCATTCAACAAAAGCACATGCACAAGAAGGGCATCATGTTCACGACTTATGTATTTGCACTGGTTATTTCTGACATGCTCGGCATTGAGTTCTTGTGGTCTTCTGACTCGGATACTTTGGTCCTTCCCGACTCCGTCTCGCGCACCGTGAGCTCTATCGCTGCCGACCCTTCTATTGGAGGAGCCAGTTCTGGTCTTATTGTGCACAACGAGGCGGACACTGCTGTTACAAAACTCTCTAGCACTGTCTATTGGGGAGAGCTCTATCTTACCCGCTCAACACCGGCCGCAACTGCTACAAGTGATTGCCAGAGTGGACCCAGTACTCTTTTCAGACTTGCAGCTATGCCTGGAATTCTTGTGCCCTGGTACCTCCAAACTGTCATGGGAAAACGAATGGTAAGTAGGAACCCTTTGGCTGTGGTGCCTTGGCTAACACTGTGACCAGATCATCAATGAAGATCGCCATCTGACCACCAACCTTCTGTCCCGAGGCTGGGGTGTTGTTTTTGCTTCTGACGTCTTGACCGCAACTGAGACCCCAACAACTCTTCCTCGATGGATCATGCAACAAGTACGATGGGGTCGGGCCACCCACATCGAGTCTCTCCTTCAACCCAAAGTGTATCTCATGAGCAACCCTCTCCTCTTCTTCGGCATGGCTAAGCGAGAATCCGGCCCTGTCTTGGGTGCCATCGCCGTCGCCTACTATTTCCTAACCTCACGAACCCTGTTTCAAATTTCCTTCTTTGATCTCGCAATGCGAATGGCTGTCGGCGCTGTCTACAACGTTTTGAGAAACCCTCAAAGGTTGACCCGGGAACAGCTCGGCTGGGTTATCCCTGGAATCTTCTTCTACTACATTCCTCTTCCCGCTATTCATGTATGGAGCATGATGACGCTTACAGCAGACGGCTGGGGCACTACGATGCGCGCTGCATCCGAGAAAGCCCGTTCGACTGGCGCCCGCAAGGCCTGGTGGGAACTGGGATTCTTTGTTGTCTGGATGGGCATTGTTGCCGGAGCAGCCACCAGACTTGTGTCCACTTCTTACAACTTCACTGACGAATATCGAACTTTCTTAATTCTGCTTAGTGCTTCAATTTCGGCATTCCTTACTTGGTTAATGGTAATTGGGAGGCAATAGACCACGGAAAATATGATAGACTAGATCAAGATCTACAAAGCTTAAATGTAATGATGTATTTTTAGAATAGACCAGAATAGAACTTGCATTTGGGACATGGGAGCCCAGTAGTTTTGGAATAAATTGTGGGACGAGTTCAAGACCATGATGCTCAATGTTGAATTGATGTGTTCGGCTCAGCGAACAATTAATTAAATATATTTGTGTACGATAACCCAACAAGTCATCAGATACAGCTGGCCCATCTATAGACCTCTACCACGCCCTGGTGCGTGAATGTAGTAATACCAGTATACAAAAAGCTAGTAATATGAACTAGAAGAAGATTTTTATCCCAGTACTCTACGTGGCAACGCTGTCTTCTCTATTGTCTCCAGTTGACAAAGCACTCCAACTTTTAATTGGCCTCGCAAAAAAGTAGCAAATTGCTGCTCGCGTCCGTATTATCTAGGCCGAGGTGGTTGGTGATTCTAACATTCCATTTCGAATCGCGAAAACCACCATCATTTAAAATCCGTGTCGACGCTTGTGGTGGCGGAGGTGATGCTCGAGGTGGGGTTCCCTCTTGCCCAGTCCCGGAAGTGTGTTCCTGGGGAAAGATGGGACGACAGAAAAGGTGGAGTTGATCTCTCCGACTCGGATGTTGCTGAACGTCACCTCGGGGTTGGGCTCGATCTGGCGAATGTTGGTAGGGTTGCCCTCGGTGGCATTGCAGGGTCCGCTGTTACCCTGGTCGAGCCAGCTCATAAAGTTGGACTCGTCCCAGTAAAGGCTCATGACGAGAACCATTCCACGGCTCGCAGCCTCGCCCATGCCCTTCATACCGCCCAATCTCAAGAATTCACTGGCGCCAGTTGCTGAACAGAATTGATCGTTGATGTTGTTGGTCGCGGGGGAGCCGGCAATGTTGACGACGGAGCTCTGGATGATCTTGTTGTCCTGGATGTAGTGTCGGTGCATTTCCTTGAGGGCTCCCTGGGCATCGGATACGAATTGAGACACGACTGTGAACTTGCGAGTGGTGTCGACCTTGAATGTGTTGCCGCGTCCATAGTAGTTGGTGATGTTGTATCGCTTCTCGTTCCATGCACAGCCGGACTTGTCGCACACACCTCCAGCATTGCACTCATCACCAGTGCATTCGTATAGACCGGGCTTGTTGCAGGTGTGGGGTGCGATCAGGGTGGATCGGGAGTTGGCCTCCCAGATGTCAAGCTCATTGCAGCATGAACCTCGTCCAGCAATGTTTCCCTTTGCTATGTGTTAGTATTACTAGGTATAGCAAATAAGTAGAAACATATACTTACCACTCCGTTGATGAAAGGAGTAACGAAGCACTGGGCATCGCAGTATCCGGTACCGTAGTATGCACCAGCCTTGTTGTAAGGGCTGAGGCTCTTGCCACCATCCTGGGCCATCTCGGAAAGATAGACAGCACTGTTCATGCCACAAGGGAGCTTGTTCATTTCGACGTCGAAGGAAAACTCTCCGCCGGTAAGATACAGCATATCATACTTCTGCTCGTTTTCCTCCAGGAAGTAGACTCGAGGAGAAACCACATTTCCATTGTAGATTTGCTGTAGGCGAAGCTCGTCGCCAGTTGTGCTAACGCCTCTGACCGAGTAGTCGGGAATTCCATCAATGATGCAGTTTTTTGCGCAAGATGCGGCATCTGGGCAGGCGGTGCTGTTGGGCTTGTTTCCGAAAGTACCACAATCGTAGCTGTTGGTACGCTGGTGAATGGGATGCGTGCTCGACTCGAGGACAAGGTAGTTGGTCTGCTTCTTACAGCCGCCAAGCACAGTGCACCGGTATGTGTCCAACTTGGGGTGCACCTCCGTGACATTGCCAGGGGTCTGTCCTAGTGCCAATTGGGCAACCAGGCCCAGAACGATCAAAGCAGATGACGCCATATTGTGCCGCTCAAGAATCGAAGGTGTCGTTCGAGAATGTCCCAAAGAATCCCTCACGTCCGCGAAAGGAACGCGGCTCATATATGATCTTGACATGCATCGATCGAATCTGAAAGGGGCCGCAGACTCCGAAAGCACGCTGACACTTTGGCAAGCCAAATCAGCCATCTTACACTAATTTACCCATGACAGGAGCTTATTAAAATTGTCCCCTATGAAACAGGGCTACTCTTGGCCAGGTTACCCATGCATTGGAGCACTGATCGACACTGACATTTGAGGAAGTGTCCGAGCGCGGTCAGGTTCGAAGCCTGGATAGAATCACCAAAAGTTGACAGATTAGAATGATTTGAAGACTGTTAGATGATTAATACGCAGATGATGGATATCATAGTGTTGTTGTCGCGAAACCATCTGTTGAATGAGTTGTGATCATGAACGGGTTGCATCTGATAATTACGGCTGTCGGCTGCGGTGTAATTTTAAAATTACGGCGGATGTCAGCGTTCAGACTCCACTAATCCTGCCACCACCACAGGGCGCCGCCCGTCTTTTTCATTTTCATCGTGCGCCGAAACATGCAAGCCCAAGACTAAATAACGGTCGATCTTTATCCCATTTAAAGCCTTATCATTGTAAATTGACCTCAGATGTCACTGGCGAGCCCGGATACTGCGCACTGTTATGGTCTCGGCACTTCGCATTTTTGCTTCTCCGAGGTCCCGGAACACGAACGCACAAACGACCCTGCGTTTCAGCGACTGCCATTGCCAATGCCGAACCTCAATTACCGAACACGGCGGAGAAGAAAAAGCATTTACAGTGCCATGCTCCCTGTGACATCATCGTCCTACAGGCTGGCTTAAGCTGCAGCACTAGCTGTGACAGCATCTGCAAGCTGGCACCCAACACTCTTAGACAGTCAATCACATTGAGTTGGCTGCACCAGCTAAATTGAAACCATTGAATGCCAAGCCAAAAAGAAGAAAGAAAAGAAAAATCTGCTTGCAACGAAACAGTTGGCTTGTGCCGTGAACTGCTCGTCAATCTGTCTGGGTACTGCCCATACCTGCGCGGATTTAGCTTTGCCCAAATTGAGTTGTTGATCCCAGGCTGAAGTCCCATCGCAAAGGGTGCTGGATCCACAAGGCTTGCTTAGGTATACCGGTTCTATGGTTACCACTACAGAATACGCGGATCACCTTTTGCCGACATGGTCCAATTCTCATGTTTTTGGAGTTTTAAATGCAAGTGGGCTTCGTTATGACTTGTCCAAGCCTTGCCCTTTAAAGCCATTATGCCCCGGCCGAGCATCGTTTCTCGAATGAAAGCAAAGGCCCTTTTCGTCTGATCTCCCAGCACGCACCATCGATGTAGCGCTGATAAACCTGAAACGCCTGATGAGCGCATTAAGCGGTTGAAGCTAATCCCGCGTAAAAATGGTTCGTGTTGTAAAAACTTCTTTTCCAGCCATGGACCCACCCCCATTAAGGAAGCTTTACACGAACATTGCCCACCTCCGCATTGAACCAAGCGAGCCGAGGCTGGAGCCCGCGCGTCCCGATATTGCAAAATACAGATCACGATTGTTTGGCGTGGCTGCGAAATAAAATGGCCAACATGGCGCACTCTACAATAGCCCGCGGGGTCTTTCTTGGCTGCTCACCGCCGCCCATCCGCATAGCATATCAATTGCTTGGTTTTTATTTCTTCCTCTTTTTAGCCCAGTTTAGTAACATAAACAAGATGATAATAAGAACGCATGCTTGTTTAACGTGAATATCAACAATCGCGGATTCGATTTATTAAAACCAATTCCCAATGGCTCAATCACTATCTCCCGGTCGCCGAGTCGATGCCCTTCGCTTGTACGCCTGCTTGATCCTCCAAAAGGGTCGGAACACACGCCAACGGTTCTCATGTTCCTGGAAACCGTGGTGGCCGTTCCGTTTTAATGGATTCGTAGCATGTGCCAAATCAGATACTTCATCATGTTCCCTTTCCGGTCTTAAAGAAGAATACCGCTCCAAACAGCTTCTAGTAGGGATTATCAGGTCCGAGAACCTCTAAAAATCCCCTGTAAGCCCTTTCGTACAACTGGACTGCACTGGTGTTCTGGTCCATCAGTTGTAAAATATAAGCCAGTTGGTCGACACTCGATAACGTATTTGGATGGCTTGGTCCCAGTGTCCTTTCACTTAGCTTTATAACTTGTCTCAACACCTCCTCTGCCTCTTCAAGCTTGCCCTGAAGTTGAAGATTCCATCCGATACTCAGAAGAATCGCAATTACATGGGGATGGTCTGGTTGCATTTCTTTCTTTGATAGCTCTAGTGCTCTCTGGTGCAATTTTTCAGCCTCCTGGTATTTACCTTGTCCGCCTAGAGCACGTGCAAGATCATCAAGACATATAATTGTAAGTGGATGTTCTGGTCCCAATTCGTTTTCTCTTATCTTGAGAGATTTTTGATACATTTCCTCGGCCCCCTCAAACTTGTCTTGGTAATAGAGCGCTGATCCAAGTCGATAAAGGGAGAAAGCCGTACCGATGTGATTTGGGCCGTCCATTTTATCTCCTAGATTCAAAGCTTTTCGATAAAGTTCCTCTGCCTCCTTATACCTGCCCTGACTTGCAAGAGCTGTTCCAACATCTTCAAGACTTAAAAGTGTATCTGCGTGGTTTGGTCCTAAACCTTCATCTCTAATCACTAAGGATTTTTGATATATCTCCTCAGCTTCTTTATACTTGCCCTGGTTTAAAAGAGCTGATCCAACGTTGTCGAGGCTGCGAGCTGTAGCTAGGTGATTTGGCCCAAACTCCCCCTCCTCGATTTTGATACACCTCCGGTGTATTAGCTCCGCCTCTGGGTATTTGCCTAGGCCGGAAAGGCTCCTTCCAAGCGTAGTCAAGCAGTCTGTCAAGGTAATATCATCAACGCCAAACACTCTTTCGCTGGTCTTCACAGCTCGGTGACAGATCAGATATGCCTCACTATATTTTCCTTTTCCACGCAAATATTCCCCAATCTCGGAAAGCAACCTGGCCCACTTCTTAGTGTCTTCCAAGTCATCTGGTTCCTTCCTAACAAGTTCTTCAATGTGAGGGTGTAGTTCTTCGCATTGTGCCCAGTTTTCATATGTTGCGGTGGGGTATTGATCCGATATTATGTACAAAAATCTCTGTGTCCAATGCACATAGCTACTGGTGAACTGTAACCAAACCCTGGTGCAAAACTGGACCAAGGAATGCATCTCAAATAGATTCACGCTGATGGTGGAAGATACCAATGCATAGCTGCGTAAAACTTGAATGTCTTCGTCAAAGTCGGCCATTTCTTTGTCCGAATAGACTTTCAAAATCGACCCTGGAATCCCTTGTGGGTTAAACAAACTCATGAAAGAAAGCAGGTTCGCAGCAGATGGGTTCTCACGGCGAATCTGTTCAAAGGTGATCTGCCAAGTGGCAACAATAGAATTGGAGGCCGCTGGGTCGCGGCGAAGATCACCTGCCTCCTTATTGAGAATATTTGTCTTTTTTGAATCGTTCCGCATAATGTCTGCAAGATAGGCTGGGATGGAGATAAGTGGCGCCCCTCTATTGATAAATGCGGCGGCCTGTGTAATGGCTAGAGGTATGTTTTCCAGAGTATGGATCAACGCTTGCATATCCTCTAGGTCGTGGTCTCCTTGCAGTTTCTCCCGTAGCAGCTGGAGAGCTTGCTCGTTTTCCATCGTGGGCACTTGGAATATATTGAGAGATCCTACCAGTCTGTCTGCCACATCCCTACTCCGTGATGTAACAATAATGGATCCGTTTTGACTCTGCAGTAAATGGGTGGCAAAACCTTGGTCGTCGGAAAAAAATACATCGCCATCATCAGCATTGTCAATAATCAATTTCCACGGCCCGTTTTCCTCGTTGCGTAGCCAGTTTGCGACCAGTTGCAAAGTATTAGTGTCCGGGTTATCTCGCCCGGTGAGCTTTAATCTCTCGGCGATGTAGCGAAATGCTTCTTCAAATCGAGCGCTCGTACTTGCGTGAACCTAGAATACAAAGGTGTTCGGCGAATTCTCTCGAAGCCTGTGGGCATAGTGGATGGCGAGCTGTGATTTTCTGTATATTGCCATGAGCGAAGCCTTGATACATCAGCAGCAGCCCTTCGACTTACCCGACACCACCGAGGCCAACGAGTGCGACGCGAGCAGCTGGCCTGGTACATTTTTCGTCCAACCATTGTATAATGTCGGGCCGTTCGATGAAGTCGTCGTCTGGAGGGAAAGGAATTATCGAGAAGGGCTTGAGTGACGCCGTCGCTACGGGGCCAGGCTGGTTGTAGTTGAAGTTGATAGTTCCTCCGCTGTGTGCCTGTGGAGCTGCGACGACATTGTGGCCTCTGACAGTCTCGTGAAAGTCAGTCGACGTGGACATGGTCTACACGAAACATGAGCGATTTGTGATTGAGGGAAGAATATTCAGTGTCAGCCTCGTCCTGGAGAAATGTTGGTCCAGCTGATGTGGCCCGACCCCGCAGCTGACGGCTGCATCTATTGGACAAACCACATGTCTGAAGTTCAGCTTGACAGCCTCACTTTGTTTTGAATAAACGAAGATGATACCACGGATTTCTGGGAGTATGTGAGTCGCATAAAAAGTCTGCCCCTTGTCAAAAGCACTGATAGCGACCAATCAGCTCTCCTGTAATGGTGTTTCTTTATTGTCAAGTCTCAACCCATTCCAAAAGCCCACTCAATTGGTCGGGCTGTTTTTGGAATGAAGTCAATAGTTTGATGAAAGCTCATATATAATGCTAGTGGAGCCCTAGATATGCTACGAGCTCAAACCCCCGTAATAATAGCCCAATGAGCGGTGGTGCGATTCACTTCAAATTTGCGCACGCACTACACGGAAACTAAACTATGGGTACTGGAAGACTGTCACAGCTCTTCAAATCAGATTATTTTGAGCTGCAGGCAGGAAAAATGACACGAGGCAACTGAAAAAAATGAAAAAGAAAAAAAAAACAGAAAGTCTTATCCGTAGGACATTTGTACCGTCAAACGACACGCTTCGACCAGTTGGACACAGAGAGGAACGTTGAGGGCAACATCACAATACATACACTCACATCTAGGTCGGTTTGGATATGGGATAACCCCATTTTGGGTTTGGAAGTGACACTACGGCTGACAGAATAAAGTACGTCGATGGGGCATCGCCTATGCCTTTTCTAATTGCACGCCACGGGAGCTTCCGGTTACTGCTACGAGAATGCATCACGAACCATGGTCAGCACGTGATTATATCAAACTACTTTATCTAGTCGAGCAACCTCGCAGTGGTCAAAAGGTGTAACATTGCGTCGATTCCATCATTTCTCGTAGGCAAGTACTTTTTAAAAATTCTTTGTTTAAATACTTTTTAGTTCCAGCCTGTAAGAGTAAGCATCAACGAAAAAGTAATAGTAATATCACATATTTAGCTAATTTATGACGTGAGTGTAATGTCAAAATGTTCAGATAATCAGTTGTCACGTAGGAAATGATGTAGGAAATAAGAATCGCGCATCATTCATACGAAAAAGGGGGGGTATACGAAAAAGGGGCGAAATAAACGAAAAATAGCTAGCTTCCCGGTATTTCAATAATACAATTACATAATGCTTTACTAAATTTATCTCTCGTTACAGTTTCGTCACATTTCAAGGCCGTGTGACGCATTCCCGACACTCGCGTTCAAATTCTACCATGCGGTCACTTGAACAATGTTGAGTTTGCGGGGTCGAAAAATAGTCATGCAAGATCGTCAAAGTCTTCCTTTCTGCCAAAAGATGTATTGCAATCATAGTCAACAGCATCAACAAGTACATAAGCTGACGGGAATTACACTTTAAAGGGACCTGAGGCCGAATTACAAGGTGACGCCAATGATGCAGAATGACTGAGCCTGCAGATTTGGGGCCATAAATTCCAATCCAGGCTTACTAAGCAGCACGCATCATCCTACCCTGTAGCCATTGATGCCTAGAATTCTTCCGTTTACTTGTAGTTAGGCATTATGAAAATGGGTGACAACTCGAATACTTTCTGACTTGAAGGCAATAATCTAAGAATAACTCGCGTGTAATCTACACATGTCGGTTTACTAATGATCGGCAACTTGTCCTGAGACCATAGCGATTAGCGAGCTGCGTTCTCCAGAAAGGACACAGTGACACGCGCACATTGACAAAGGTTATCGACTTCTAGACCAAAAGTTTGAAGAGGTTCCACTGGAATAATCACGAATCTAGTTGAGCGGAATTGTCCGATTATCCCATATCTTAGTAAATAGCGTCAGGAACCATAGTGATTTATTCTGATGTGTGATAATATAACATACCGTGGGGCGGTGTAGGACTGAGATTAGAGCAAATCACGTCTTGTCTCTGCATAAGACAAGTCGTAATATTATATGGAACCCACATTAGTGGTTTTTGGAGCGTGAAGGTTTCGAGAGCGACACAGAAATAATGCTTCACTACGCCAGCTCGCTCAGCCTGAGACCATTTGTTAGGGAATAATACAAATGACTGAGGCTGGATATAGCACTAGCCGCAGAAGTTACAGACGCACTGCCTCATTCTTCGAAAGGGCACGGACGAAAAGAATTATCTCTTGCCCCCACGAACATGCGATCTGACACAGATTGGCGAGATTGGTTGGTGTTGTTATTTACGGGCGCACTAATGGATCGCGCCACTTCCCCTCAACGACATGGATGCAGATTGCGCCCGAAGCAAACAATAAAGCGAAAGCGAGAGAGAGCTTTCTTGATCAATCGCATCTTCCAAGAACGCGTACTCAATTAGTCTGCTTTTAGGTTTTAATTAAGCTTTGCTGCGAAATTATGTCACTCTGAAGAGGCTTAGTAAAGTTTATAACGTAAGGATAATTTTCTTTGTAAATTGTGACTGGATGAAAATAAGCCGGAAGCAGTTGCAACCCTGCACGGGATGATCCTACAGAGCAGACCGCCTGGTGGCTGAGCAAAATGATCCACACCAAGCAGCAGCACGTGTGGCCATGTCGGGTGAATCTCGAGATACTGACTGAGTGATGGGAAGACTCCGATAATGAGGAGTCATTCAGACAATGTCATCTAAAAAAACCAATTCTGTATTAGAGCAGGCAGATAGTATGTACATGGCCTGCTCAAGTCTATGGATTGCACCTTGTATCGCTTGATTCCAAAATTCACGCCAACGCCGTCCCTCATTTCTTCTTAATCGCAACAGCAGCAGCACTTGCAGCATAGATACGCAGAGCAACCAGCGCAGAGACCACAGCAGAAACCCTGCATCAGTGTTAGAACAGTCCTCATAACCACTGAAAAGAATACTCACACCGCCGCGGAGAGTCATCTCAGGCTCATCCGTTGTTGGGCTCATTGCGGGGTTGGGACGCTATCATGGGGACTTAGCTACGTTCTGCATGTTTGAGACGGATTGAAACGGTCGGCACTCGGCAGCGAATCATGTGCTAGGAATTCTTCTAATGGGGCTTGACATACAGGTTGCTCATTTTCTAATTTTTGTGGAGTAGAAACATTGTTTGTGTCTGCCATGTTGGCGGTAGAGGACGGTTGCGAAAGCTCCAGAGCCATAGTGAATGAAGATTGTGTGTGGACGGCAAACAGGTTGAGTGGGCGCCAAACGGCAGAGCAGGTCGAAGGAACAGTGTATTAATACCCGCGGCCAAGACTTAATTTCATCATGCTCTCCGCGTTTCATTTCCTAGCCAGGGCTTCCGGCTGTGCGGCCTGTGCCAAGTCAATTTTGGCAGGATTGTATGCAGGGTAAACTCTGCAATCCGCCTTGCCATTCTCCCGCCGCCGCAGCTCGGTTATGGCGGGCGAACCGTGACGCGACCCCACAATAAACGTCACAGACCATGCGACGCGAATCCCATGAGGCGTTGTTTAACACTGCCACTGTTTTATTTTGGGATTCAGAGCAGTTGGGTGGTGTTTCAGGATTGACGGGCTTGCATGCTTTATACCGCGTGTCCATCACATGAGAAGTTCATGGTTTTGAGGCTTTTCGATCATTCCGGCGGTTCCGGGCGACCCGGTGAAGCTTTCATGAGGGCGAAAGACATTTGCGAGGATAATCTTCCAGGCCTCTAGAGTATGTAATACAAGAGACGTTTTAGTAATTTACTCGACATGATAATGTCCAACCTGGAAGAAAAATATACTACCAGCGTAAAGACCCTGACGAGAAACTTTGATTTGGAGGCGACTATCTCGGGCGCACCAGTTATGGTAACTCAATTGTTTTAAACCTGGCTATGCGATGGTAGCACAAAGAGCGTTGTGAACATGACCAGATAGATATGTATTTACATCGAGTTCCATATCTAGTTTCACAAGGAAGCCGCACATGTCGGCGTCTGCATAGAATACCGGAGTTGCTGGAACGATCTTCACTCCTTCGCAGAAAATTAAATTGGGATCAGCTTCGTGTGGGCTACATGGTGCAAATCGTCGTGGTATCATGCTGTAAGGTATAAACAGTTTGCCAATCCGTTGTTGCGGTTGATTTGGGACCACACACCGCACATCTAAACAAGAGACGATATAGCTTCTAAGCTATCCACATATTGATTTAGTCGCAGCTCTGACGAGACGGCAGCCAAGTTTGTCGCCAACGTTCTTGTTGTTCCGTTCCAGGAGTAACGTCATATGTATCTATTTCAATGTTGTGGAACCATCAGACAGTAACAAATGAGAAATAATTAGACATATTTGTTATCAATATAATCAACAGTCTCTTCTAAGGCTATCTAACGATGTAATATTTCCCAGTTTCCACATTCCGTGCTTGGGACAGTCATCATTCAACAGAGTAGATTCCCCTTTCAACTTTATGGTGACATGCCCCCCAATTACTGCGTAACAGCGCCGGGCACTTTCAAGCACGCAACGATGGAGTCCTGTGCTGGTGTAAGCGACCAAGTGTTTTGAGGTTTAAAATGTACACAAACCTAGTATAACGTGTACTATGCACATTATTTTGAACATTCAGTGAGAATTGGAAGGCCGCATGTTTTCGCGGCATCATTCCACACCATAGTGGGGGGACACTCGTGGACTACTGGCCTGCCGGTTTTGTTGTCCTCATTCACCTCGCAGTGGATATATTTATGGCAGCTACCAGGGTCCGCATACAGGCAATCATACGGCCCCGCACAGCCCGTAGCTTCTATGTCTTCGGGTGGGCACACAAACTCGACATCTCGTGGCTTGAGAGAGCCAGGAAGTACAGCGGCATACGCTGCAAGAAAGAAGGTGAAATAGATGACTGAGCGGAACATTTTTGACGCGTGCAGATAATTCTTTCTTTGAGAAGATTGAAAATGCCTGCAGAAGTGAAAGTTGGCAACTAGTACAAGTTTTGATGTAGAGAGAAATAGGACAAATTTGATAGAAAACATTCTACGCTGGGGTTTTAATAGCCGTCACTGACGTCTGCAAACACTAGCTTGAAGCTAGCCAGCCGTGTCTGCGATCAGACCCACCAACAAGTGAGCGTGGATGTGCCTCTAGTTTTGTCTAAAATAATTGGTCTTTGATTCAAGTTCATGTCAACCAAAGAGGGCTTAAACAAAATCGTATTCTAAGCTGGGCTGATGATTTGGCACCCCATACTACAACACTACACCGACTCCAGTTAATATTGGGTCGAACAATGAACCCGTACAGCAGTTTACTGCATCAGGCTCGGAACATTGGGATCTGACGCCACTGACACTATGAGGAGACGGAATGATTCCGGACTACGCTAAACCAAGACATACAGAGCAAGTGCAGCTGGGCATGTAGCACTTGGCCACTCAGGTACAGGCAATCGCACTTCATTTCAGCTGCATGCAGATCAATTCCAACATGAGTTAAATATGAGATTCATCTTTGCCCATGGAGGTGGTTGGTCAACCGAAGTCCTGTCGCCGTTTAGGAAGAACTAAATCATGTGATGGGCTACGTTTCTAGACGCAAAGGGAGTCTAGGTCGAGTAAACCAAATCATGTGATGCTATGCTCCATCAGACTGAACATTAATGCGATGAAGCTCGATCCACAAATTCAACATGAGAGCAATGCAAAGCTCAAGGAACTGCGAGCACTGTATCGATAGCTGATCAGTCTAGCCATGCGATTGTGCAGGCAGAGAAAATCCCCATGAACTCAAGGAATGAAAATAAATTTCCAGCGAACGCGTTTAAAATATCAGGATCAGAAGAGAATGGGCCATAGCAGTGATACAAGGTGGGACACTGGGCCGACAGATGATCACCTCTGTTTCTTTAGATCCAAATGAATCACCGCTCTGAGGGACCAAAGAGGGAAAATATTAACGGTGGGATAAGAAGCTATGCCACTTTGAAAATGCTCGAAATAATATATCATTCAGCCAAGACCACCATCCACTCTCCTTTTGACTTTGCTAATCCTCTACTTTTGTATCAAACACATATAAATATGATGATGACCTTGATGACCATATATTTAGTGAATTTATATGTACGATTTTCAAGCTACTACGCTACTATACGATTGGCCAATAACTCTGCAGGTACGGGAGTGGAGGTTTACCACAGTCCAAGATGTGGTCCAATCACACCAGTGGCGCATCTTCCGCTCAAGTTTCATCTTGAACGAAATATTTCTATGGGCAATATGATGAATGAGAAAAGAATTACAATCTACCTTGATACAGAAACTATAACCAAAATACTACAAGGGCGTTCATGCGGAAAAGTAAGTTTATTGAGAGTTTAAGTCTTCTCAGAAACTCACATTCAGATGGGCTTGTACATGAGTTGGGTGAAACTGACCTACACGTTGAGATCAGTCAGAAGCAAAGCGAAGATATAGAAAATCAATCAGCCTAAGAAAACCTTCTAGCCCTAATTTATAAAAAGCAGAATTTAAAAGTGAACAACACCGGAATGTCTATGTTGAATATGCGACTACTGGTTCGCCCCTCCGACCGGCCAACTTGGGTGAGTTGAATGTTCTTCACTGACGAAAGCGGCATATTGGTCACACAGAAATAAGAATGGGGAGAAATGCTTCGGGATAAATTTAATACGGAGGAGGATACCACCTAAGCTTGATAGTGGCGGCTGAATTCACTGGCTTCGACCTGATCTTAATGTCTTCATTACATCATGGTTCCTATCTGCCCACTTTTCTTGACGCTGTTACCGGGCTTTCTCCACAAATTACGATCGTGGACTTGGATTGACAGGGTATGATGTAAATCTGGCGATATCATGAAAGAATTAGTGCAGAAACTTGATTAAGTCAAAATTGTGGAATGATGTTGTTCATAATATTCTGAAAGTTTGGTGTTGAATTCTCAATGCTTTCAAACGGGATTCTGTTGGAGTTCAGAATTTGAACTATGAAAACCTTATGCTAACGCCAATTTATGTGCTCAGTTTCGTTTCTTTTTTCCTCCGTCGACTCTTTGATTGAAGATGACTTACCTCACTGGCCGTTTTCGCCTCATAGCAGGATCTACTATCTAGTAGAGTTTCGTCATGGAGGCTTACATGGTGTATCCTTACGTCGACTCTTAGACGTCATGACACTAACACGTGATCCTTGTCGTCATTGCCGCTGAGATACAAAAGCGAAGCTGAATTAGGGACCAAGCAAAAGAAAACGGTAGTGGTTCTGTTTCTCTACTCGAAGCGACCGTGAACAAACCACTACACTATATGTCCTTACAGATACTGCCACATTTTACACAGAGAAAATGTCGACCTTTTTGGCCAGGCGATTGCCGCCCTTGAAACTATTTCGCCAGCCAATGGTGGCTAGCACATCTCGACTCTGGGCAAAGCCGACCGTTATGCACCAGTTTCATTCATCCCCAAACATCAATCATGCAAAACCCAGGAACCCAGACCCCAGAGAAAACCCTGCCCATGAGATTAAACTGCCCGAAGAAACAAATGTTGGCCGCAAAAGGTTTGCTGACTTCGAGCTGGCCGGGAAAGTGTTTATTGTGACCGGAGGCGCACAGGGTTTGGGGCTAGCACTTGCTGAAAGCCTCGTGGAAGCCGGGGGAAAGGGTAAGTACCGCCACAATATATATATAGTCACGTTTAACGAATGAATGGCTTGCTGATATTTGGATAGTATTTTGTTTTGACACCCATGAAAAACCCGACGAAAACTGGGAAAGGGCGCAAGCTCGAGTTGTACCTGAGTGGGGTGGCTCTTTGCATTACCGACACCAAGATGTCACAGATGATGCTGGTCTAGATGCTTTGGTTAGCCAGATTGCCAAGGACCACAACGGCATCGATGGCGCAATTGCTGCAGCAGGAATCCAACAAATTTCACCAGCGGTTGACTATGACGTCCATGATGTCAACAAAATGCTGGCTGTTAATTATACCGGTGTCCTATTGACCGCCACTACCGTTGCACGGCAGATGCTTAAATACAAGACCCGTGGCAGCATCTGTTTGATCGCAAGCATATCCGGGATGGAAGCCAACAAGGGTCTCATCTCACCAGTCTACAACTCTTCCAAGGCCGCCGTCATCCAACTAGCACGCAACCTTGCGATGGAGTGGAGTCCCATCAAGAAAGATGGAACAGGAGGAATCCGGGTCAACTGTATTAGCCCGGGGCATATTTTGACACCAATGGTTACCAAGATTTTTGAGGATGTACCGGGAGTTCAGGAAGAATGGGAAAGAGAGATTATGATGGGTAGATTGGCTGAAGTACAGGAGTTCAAGGGCGCAGCACTTTTCTTGCTGAGCAGTGCGAGTAGTTACATGACAGCAAGTAATGTTGTTATTGACGGAGGGCATTCTGCTTGGTAGAATCAGCGTTTAAGTTTTAGCTATTAGAATTCTTTCGAAAGAAAAGCTCCCCAAAAGAGGAATGTTGAATACTACTTGAGCCAGTAGCTCATGCACATGATATCCAATCATTTTGAGAATTATTGTTACCCAGGCCGCTGGGATATCTTTTTGGACAAGTTATAACTAGCTTTGGCTTCATGTTCGTCACTGGGCTGTGAGCCTGGGCCTCACTCAACGTATTAGCGGAAGTAATCAATGAACAAGACGGGTCTGAGGAGGAATCACTAGTTTGAAAACGATTCGGTTAGGGCTGCGGCTGATTTGGAATACGGAATCTAAAGAGTCTCCTAAAAAAGAAGAAAAGCGCTCGTAGTATTTAGATTAGAAACATCACACTGATCCCAACTCAAAGTAGCCAAGGATATATAATTGGCATCATTTTCCTGCAAGGAGTACCTGTACCATTTTTGGCCAAAACTAATAACCCCTTTGACTACATTGTGTATTGTTTGTTCTGATGCTGTGGAAAAGAAAACCAGTTCCTATCATGAATGGATATCTAATATTGTCCACACCAAGATCCCGTCCGCGACCGGACAGACCATTCTCATGATCCCCTCATCAGGTGGTTTGTTCATTTCGGTCGATCGAGTGAAGTCCGATATTCCAGCATCAGACTTGATTGGCGTAAAAGGCTAAGTCTTGCTTGGCTTGCTATTCAATATCGAAGAAGGCATCCTCTTTCACATCGTCGTGTCGCCTCTCGAGATCGAAGAGAGCATCTTCTGTCACATCGTCGCTTCGCTTCTCGATATCGAATAAGGCATCTTCTTTGACATCGTCGTTTCGCCTCTCGAGATCGAAGAGAACATCCTCCTTCACATCCTCGTTTCGCTTTCCCTCGATATCGAGGCTTCGTACAGAAGTATCGGCCGTGGGCAGCGCCAGGGCTGCAACTGCAAAGGCAGCAAGAGCATAAATGTACCGCATTTTAATTTGTTTGTTCAAAGATAACCGAAAAGTGACTTTCAAATGAGCCAGGACCTGCTGGACAGAGATTGTTGTGTTATGTTCTCGTTTTGGCTGCGAGAATGCAGAGAAGCGGACCCGTAGGTCTACTTATGGAATCCTTCAAATTGAAAATAGGAAATACTTGTTTAGAAAATGATCTGATGAACATAAGTTCCTAAATGATGCGTTTACGGAGCCAATGACGAGGTGGCTTTGATCAACTAGCGTTTCAGTAGACGAAGTTATCACGATCCTGCACAGGCAACACCAAGAGCCCAATCCCTGGTTTAGTGTTCTGCAGGATTGCATAGAAATCATGCTTGGAATACATTTTTGTGACCGAAGCTCCGTTTGAGTGGTTGGTTTGATCCTCCGTCATCTCGCACCTGCTATGTCTGGCAATGTGGTTACATTATCTGTGGCGCCATCAACGAGTGGGTGGTGTCGAACGACCTAAAATCACGGCTGTTTGAGCTATTTCAATGCTGATAAGCATCTTATTTGTAACGGATTGGTGGGGTGTGTAAGACCTCCTCTGACCTTGAACTTGGTTTCGGCATTTACCTATTTCGTTTCGCGCCCCCACCATCACGCCCCAATCCTTGCTGCGGGAGGAGGTGGTCATCTCGGATCTCGGCCGTTTAGGTTATAAGTGGAGATGATGGTTGATAAGAACCAAGAACAGTTTGGTAAAACTAGTTCGGGTCGTTGCGTCTGGAGTTAACACTCGGCTTTACTGACTTGGTCTCCTCGCTAAGTATCATAACGGAAATAGGAGTCACAGGAACTTTTGTTTTGGGAAGCAGATACCATTTGCACGTGGACTTCCTCGCCTCCATTGATACTCATTGCATGGATTCCCAGACCCCTTTTGTCGTAGACATGCAACAGCCATTCTGCGGGGGGAGAAGTGATTGAAATATCATCTGATTTATTGCCTGTATCTTGAGGCCTCCAGTAGTGTGTAATAAGCGATAGCTTGCGTCACCCGGCTAATCGAGGGTTTGTAGGCCAGAATACCAGTTGGTGAAGTACAGGGAAGATCTGCATCACAAGATCCCACGCAGACAGTTCCAACAAAAAAAGAATTTGCAATTATCAGACGAAGACTGTTTGGTGTAAATATTCTTAGTTTCGATTTATTTATATATTGATCTCTGCGGATGGGAATGGCCCAAGGTTGTACGGATGTGTCACATCTGTTCTATCTTAGGTCATGTTTGAGGGTAGCGTAGCTGTGGCAAATTCCCAAAACTTATTGCACGCCCCATTCTCCGTTGGCCGTTGACAGTGCTAACTCGACATTCTTGTCAAAATCGGCAAAAGAATATAATGATATTACGCTGCAAGCTAACTCATGACCTCCAGGGCGTCATTGACGCATTTTCTCCAGTTAACCAGCTTCATATATAAAATCTGAATGCATGCAATGACAATCATGCCGGTAGGCAGCCCAATCCAGAACCCCATCAGTCCCCAGTGCGGAGGGCCCAGTTCAAGCCAGATCGACAGCGGCACCACAACAAGGTAGTTGATAGCAAGAACAGTACAAGCAGCAAATGACTGGCGACCCAAGCCTCTCAATATTCCATTCGTACCGCACATGAAAGACTCGGCAATCTGAAAGAAAGATACAGCCACTATTGTCTGCGCACAGAGCTCCAAAACCTGGGCGTCTTCGGTGAAGAATCGAGGTAGTTGGTGGCGTAAAGAAAATGTAATGATGCCGCTGGTACATCCGAGCCCTAGAAATGTGAGCCCATGGATGAAAGCGGCATGTTGAGCGGGTTTAATCAGGCCAGCCCCGACCAGTTGGCCAATGCGATTGCTAACGACAACGCTGACGGAAAAGGGAAGACACCATGCCGTAATGGATATCGTGGTGAGAACTGATTGGGCTGCGAGATGCCGTGGGCTCAAATATGACGTGCAGAATGTCAGAATCTCGAAGGCGGCGTACTCGCTCAGGATGGCTATCGAACCAGAAAAGCTCAACTCCAGCATACGGCGCCAATTTGAAAAGGCATGGCGCGAAAAGCCGTTCCAGCACCCGTGTGACCATGGCGCGAACAGTACAATGTAGAGTATGAGAAGCGTAGCTCTAAGTACTTGGCTGAGCGATGAGCCGAGAGCGACTCCGTCAAGGCCCATCTCAAGATGCAGTGCGAAAAACCAGCTTAATACAATATTTACAGGTGTACATACTGCAATGATGATCATGGCTGTGTGAAAGTCGCCCTGCACTTGCAAAAATCGCTTGACAACTTCATAGAGAGCCTGCGCTGGAAGGCCGATAAGGCTCATACGTATATAACTACCAGCTTTGAAAGCCAGGTGAGGCTGTTTGACAACGAAAGTCAGAAGCCAAGGGGACATGGTCCAGGCAGTTCCAATGGGAATGCACGCAGCAGCCATCAGCATCGTCATCTTTTGGATATGGAGGCCAACGCCTGGGCGATCCCCAGAGCCGTACGTTTGGGCACACAACGTGTCGAGCGCCGTAGCCATACCCTCTATAAATGCCAGGCCAGAAATCACAGCCGTGGTTCCACCAATCGCGGAGGCAGCCAGATCGTCAGCGCCGAGGTGCCCGGCGATTAGAGTGTTGAGGAAGCCAGGAAAGAATTGCAAGAGGTATGTGATAAAAAGAGGTGGTGATTGTCGACATAAGAGTTTCAGCTCAAACCATACCCCTCTAACCTCGGGACCAAGTCTTGTTTGATCTCGAAGAAGAGATGTGGTTTCATGAGGGACACCGCCATCGTCTAATCCATTGGTCATCTTGGCGAGCACACTAGACTGCTATCGCAGCACTAACCCGAGGATAGTCTTAAGGTAATCGCTGTTAATGGGCAACCTTCGATAGAATTAAGAGCTGAATTGAATCTGATTCGGTTTTATCTTTTTCTAATTCTCCGTAGAAACGCATACTGGAAGCATCCTTTACCCTAGGCGTGCTTCTGAAAGGGGAAATATTCGGACTGCTTATACCTCATACCGCCGTTGGTGTCAGGCGAACCACTATTCAGCAGGCGATCTCTTTCACAAACTAATTCACCTGCCAATAGAAATGCTGTGTATACGAGATTGGCCATTTTAGTGTTAGCTCGCACCCGCCTAGGCAGAGTGGCCAGATGGCGAACTCCGTTGCGGTATGCAGCCTCTCACTACGGTAAGATAGATGAATAGATCATTTTTTGGCCGGGAATAAATTATAAAGAATCGAACAGAATTTGAATATTTGATTATAAAACCATGGAGAGAACTGCACTCACAAGTAATTCTGGTCCTCGTCCTGAGGCGGATCATACATACATCATCCTTGAAAAAATCCGATTTCGCTCTCTGACATCTTCTGTGCCACGTCGTTCCATTTTACACCTCCACTCTTGGCTCTTACATCCGATTTAAATTTGGATTACACTATGCAACGAGTATACTTTATTTCGGGTACTACTAACACGAGGGTGAGTATATGAATCACTGTGGAAATCTTGCGGTTGCCTTTAAGTGGATATTATCCAGGTAGAAGAGAAGACTGGGCACACGAGTGCTTTATTCGCCATAACGACGACGGTCCATCCAGACCTTACTCAATCCCAATTACTAGATGATCAAGGAATCGGTTAATGGTTGCACCACAATTTTCAATTTTTGTCGAGTCATTCGGGCTATTGAAGCGAGCTTGCTTAACTAACCCTCCCTTCTCGTTGGTAATACCTTTCCTTCTTTGCGTCGTTATGTTCCCGCACCACCGCTCAAGGAATAACCGCAAGCACGTGCTAGTATCACACTGTACTACAACCATTTTGCAGGTACGTCGTCGCACGTGGGAGTGCTTTCCATGGAATGCAGGGCTAGTAAGAAGCCACCCTTATTGGATGAGGCCCCATAAGGTTTTCATCCTACTAACTCCATGTTGTGTCTTGAAAGCTACCTTAAGGTTGCGGCTCAAACACAGCGGGAAGTAACTCAGCAATCAAAGCAATACTGCCGCTTCATTTTGCAAGATTCGGGTAGACCTGATTCAGAATGAACAAAATATCTACCATACATATCGTGCCTGGGTACACGTCGCCCTTTCTCAGGAATTCATTCGTTTAGAGAAAGTGCCGTATTTCCTAGTGCTGACCTCTGCAGATCATTCTCATAGCAAAACCCACCCGCTGGTTAAGCCTCCACCCATCATTCCTAAGGAGACTTTGACCTCCCCAGTCAATATACTGTAAATCAGCCAATCGAGAAAAAAGTCGATCATCGTGTTTTCCCACCATTCACAAACTGATGCTGCGCTGAAATAAAGACGTGACAAACTTTTGTGCTTGTGACGCAATTGTGTTTCGAATGATGAGACGGATGATAGTTTATGAGCCGGGCCGAATGGTGAGTTCGTAGCGGTGCTGGCCCTGCCAAGCCAACAATGGGCGGTCGGAACTTTTGATTTCGGGAATTAGCTTTTTAAACTAAGCTCCCATAAAACATTTCTTCATACATACAACGATGATGTCATAGCATTGGGTGCATAGCTGGCTTCCATTCTAGACCTATCCAGATCAACAAGACACTTACAATATGCCTTTATTGACGCACAACAGCGCAAGGAAGTATCAAGAAATTTCTGCCGTCCAAGAATCTATCGTTGCCAAAGATATCATTATCGGACTTAGGTTGCGTGTTTTGGTGTATCATAGGTGAAGCATCATAGGAATCAGTAGCCGTTTTGGATGGTCTGGAGAGTGACTTCCGTGATAGATGGAGGATATCAATCTTCTCTGAGACAGCTTTGGTGAAGTTTAGTAGACTAGCTCTCAATCAATTTCAATTAGCCTAAACCTCATCATTAAACTCCCATTGTTAAATACATGACGTTAATGGCGCAATCTGGAGTCTAGACTACGGCTGTATAGTCGCCTGGGAAGACGATTTGATCGCATCTCCGATGGTCGGCTGGAACTTGTGTGTTTTTACTAGCAAGATAGGAAGTCTTCGTACACAAAACATTGGGTGGTCTGGATGGAATGCCATTCCGATGACAAAGTTAAGTGCAGAATTGAGGTCAACATGAGCGATGTATTTCGCAATTTTGCTGTGGACATCTGCTAGCTGGGAAACGAAATTGCGTGCCAAAGTCGCTACTGGAAGATGGCAATGAAATATAAAGACAGTGCAGGCAGCCCGCTTTGTATCGACAATCCCACTCAATTTGTCGCACTATCAACCGATTTTGTGTTATCAGACACGCCCTAAACTGATACCAACCATGTATTCCTCGACCTACCTCTCTCGTTGCATCCTCCTACTCTGTGTAGGATCATTCACTCTAGCGAGTCCTGTCATCCCCAAAGCAGTGGATGTTCCTCAAGACGTGGAAAGATCAATTCCTGATCCCATTGCCCGAGGCGTGAAACCCGTCGACGAAGACGCCACTTCCCACAAAGTAAACAGAGATGCAAAGCCAGAAGATGCGGCCTTTTGGGATTTCCTCTTTCCAAGTCTCATCCCTACGCCTACATCAACTGCCACCTCCACTCCAACCTCTGCCACTTCTGGAGCGCAAACTCCGACAAGTACCGATGCCGCGATTGCTTTGAACTACCACAATTACGCTCGGAAGGACAAGGGAGAAAACCCACTTGTCTGGGATCCTTCCTTGGAGGCTCAGGCAGTGGCTTATGCTAAACAACTTTCCTTGGGCGGCAGGCTTGACCACTCTGCCGCTAATACAAGACCAAACCAGGGTGAGAATCTGGCAGTTATTCAGTAAGATTCCGTGCCGAGGCCTACTACAAACAACGATTAATTGGACAATCAGACCCATATTCCCTTTTCTGTCCGTCGTCACAAACCCCCTTCAGGCTGCGACTAATCAGTGGTAAGATGGTTTTGGAGAATAAACATGCTGCAGTGCTAATTTTCGCAGGCTCGCCGAGGCTAAAAACTATAATAACGAAACTCTCCCAGAGGGAAATTATAACGGCTATAACCGTTACAGTAGGTTACGAGTCACTCTCTGATTTAGAGCAAGGATACTAATGCACATTTCTAGCCCAAGTTGTGTGGAATACAACGACAAATGTTGGAATTGGGGCAGCCAAAAATTGGATAGGTGCGTGGTACGTAGTCGCGCGGTATTCTCCAGCCGGAAACACCTTTGGACAAAAGCCTTATTAGGTTGATGGAGGAGTTTCGAAATGCCGAAGTATGATGGAAAACCTCTGATAAATGGTTTTATTGGCCGTAGCCTTCTTAGATAGGACAATGCAGGGTTCGGACTTGAGCTCTGGCGAGACTAAATCTTACTGCCATCGTACCTCTTCGATGCATCAATCAGATAGATCACAGATGAATTGAGATTGAGGATGTAAATGTGCCACATTAACGTAACTAGTGACTTGTCCTGAATAGCACAGTGTGCCGCTTTCTACGTATTCCCCAGAAAACTGACTTCATCACGGTGAATCGCCACTACTCGAGTCAATTTGCTCAAGCATTCTTACGGACGCTGATAACTCTCGAATAGCTATTTATAGAAATTGGATTTATTGGCGCATTTGTTTTGCATTGGTCGAACTATAGTCGGAGGAAATTAAACACATCATTGTTGCTACTGCACCACAGCGCCGATTTCTCTCTTGCAATGTTATAATTTCTATTAAGTTCTTTTTATCACCGTGTATGAAGCACATCGCTATCCCACTCGTGAGGGGTAGGCCGATGACGTGCTCGAGGGTTACAGCGCTATCCCGTCTGTTCTGTATTCTTAGTGGGGCCATCTCATCACGACATTTCAGATGACTGCCCGTTATCTGTTTTTTTAGCATCCCCTCGGCCCGGAAAACGGTCTTTAATGCGTCATTTCTGACAAAGTTTACAACTTAAAGATCGGGGTCCGATGTCGCGAAACAATAAATGGGTTGACTTGTTCGTAATTAATCAACGAAGTCCCAACGTCGCACATCGTCTCTCGCAAAGACCCGCTACATCAGTAAAACGAAGCCAAAATGTCGGACAAATTAAGTTTCCTTAACGCGGTTCAAAATCGTCGTAGTATTTACCCGCTCAACAATACGTCTCCAATTTCCGATGACAAAATCGAAGAAATTGTCCGCACCGCCATCGAGAACGTGCCCTCATCCTTCAACTCGCAATCGACTCGTCTCGTCGTACTGCTGAAGGAGGAACATGTCAAATTTTGGAACATCGTCATTGATGCACTGAAAGAAATCGTCCCTGCTGAGAACTGGAGCAAGACTGAAAAGCGCATATCTGGTTTCCGGGCCGCATATGGTAGCGTATGTATTATTCCTGTTCCGTTTGCCAGCAGCGGCTCTTGTGACACAGATCTTCTAAAATGTTGCAGATACTCTTTTATGAAGACCCAGAGCCCGTCAAGTCTCTTCAGACTCAGTTCGCCATCTACGCCGACAGATTCCCTTCGTGGTCCGAGCACACATCGGCCATGCACCAGTTTGCTCTGTGGACCGCACTGGAAGCCGAAGGCTTTGGTGCCAACCTTCAACATTACAACCCATTGCCTGACCAAAAGGCATCCGAGGTGTGGAAGATACCCCAGGAATGGCAGCTCAAAGCCCAGCTTGTATTTGGAGGCTATGATCCAAGCGCCAGGGAGCAACTCCAGCCAAAAGAGCAGAAGCAGCCAGTTGAGAAACGGTTGTTTATTCATGGAAAATAGATTTGAATTAAGTGAAGCAGCAATCAGAAATTCTGTTTGGAGCAAGGTTGCATTACTAATCGCACCGAGACACAAATGAATGAAGAATAGCGCTGACTCATGATTGTCGTCATCATCTCAGCCTCAAACGATGCTCATCCCTTTGAGAGTCTAATCTTTTTCATCCAGCTCCATCTACGTCGCTGTCGATCCCATTTCTCCATCGTTCTTACAGCCTCCTCGCTATCCGGATGTTCCGGGCCTAGAGTCTTCTGCCGAAGTTCTGCGCACTGCTGGATAAGCGAGAAAGCCTCCTCCTCTTTTCCAAGAAGCCGTTTCGTGTCTGCCAAGTTTCGGATAAAGGTCATGGTGGCCTCATTGTTAAGTCCAAGCTCCTCAGTACTCAGGTCCATTGCCTGGATCTCGTATTCCTCTGCCTCACTTAGTCTTGCATCATCCTGCTTCATTAGCTGAATAAGAGTTTCGTAGCAAGAGAGTAAATTGATGTGTTTATTCCCAAACACCCGCTTGCTTATTTCCAAAACTTCCCGCTGTAATACCTCCACTCTCTTGAGATTGCTTTGGCAAGCGTGCAATTTCAAGACTTTGTTGAGGCCTTCAATTGCCACACCATGTCCCTCGCTCGCATTTGACTGTAGAATCTCTAACATGGAGTCTTCCAGCCGATATACGGCCTCCCAAGTTCCTAGGTTTGCGGAAGATAACGCGAGGTTGGCAAGACCATACATGGTTTCTGTATGGGTTTCCCCGAATACCCTGGCTATCGTGGCCATAAGCGGGGCTTGCAACTCCTGTGCCCGCAAATATTGACCTTTGCTGATGTAAACGGAGGCTAGGATGGTCGAAAGCGAGAGCGTTCCTGGATGGTCGGGGCCGGAAATCCTGCTTCTTAAATCCATAGTTCTCAACGCAAGTTCCTCCGCGGCATCATATCGACCCATAATTTGATGAATGTGAGCGAATGTGGCCTGACAGTCCAGAGTTTCATCGTGTTCCTCTCCGAGAACCTCCAGCCTTCTCTCTACTACTTGTTCAATGATTTCCAATGTGTCATTGTAAAATCCCTGAGACCAGAGGTTGAGCATAAGATATAATCTGGCTTTGAGAGTCACATGATGATATTCCCCATGGACTACATTCAATGTTTCCACCGTCTTTTCTAGCAGTGACTGGGATTCATCCGATGATCCAATATAAAGCAAGAGTAGACCATGGAGAGCCACACTCTCTAATGTCATATCATGGACCTCGCCGAGAATCTGTTTGCGGATTTCTATCGACCGTTCCACCAATTCTGCGGCGAGCCTGTAGTTGTTAACAGCCATAGCACACCAAGAACTGTTGTGCAAAACGGTTGCTCGTTGTAATTGGCAGGCGTCATCTTCCTGGCTGTAGTCCAAGACTTTAGCCAAATGAGGCAGAATAGGCCGCGTCGCCTCTAGATAACGGTAGTCTGCTGCAGGTAGAGCTGTAGCCATCTTTGCAATATACTCTTGTTGGTATCTTTCCAGCTGATCATTGCGATGGAGCCACCTCTTTACTGCAGTCTGCACCTGACAATGCATCTCGAAAGTGTCATTCTCTTCGTTGGCGGATACAAGATATCGTTTCTTGAGTAATTCCATATCTTCTGAAAAGTTTATGCCAAGACTCTCGTAATGTTCGGTATCATCATCCATCTCGTTCGCTGGTTGGACGTTGGCGCAGACGGCGTGTGGTTCACCATCTCGAGGTGCTCCTTCTAGTTGGAGGGCCCATTTTGGGATCGGTTTATCATCAAAGCAGCCCATTAGAGAAAGTAAACGAGATGTTGATGGATATTTTAAAGCAATTCGGGAAAACACATCATCCCAGGAAGTCCCCGCCAATGCCCAGTAACTGTTGTCTGGAAGTGCGGGTTCCATGAGCCTAAAATTGTTTATGTGGGTGAAATCACGATTTCGTACGGCGCTAAGAATATCGTCTTTTCCTAGGTGATGATGTTGTCGTAAATAGACTGACGCTTGTGCAATATCTGTAGCATGATATTGAAGTCGCTTGACTACTTTACCGCCCACCATCCATATATCAGAAGTTGGTGGAGGTCTGGCTATGATTTGATACAGCACCAGTGCCTCTTTGCGTTCCATCGGGCCTATTCTATAGATGTCCCGTTTATTGGGAGCCATGATCGATGCAACCGACTCATTGCTTGTTGTTGTGATGACGCAGCCATTCTTAGTGCTTGGGATGTAGTCGGTTAACCTTTTATCGTCCTGTAGGAAATCTCGCTTTCCAAAAGGAACATCATAATCATCGCAGCCATCTATCACGATGCACCATCGTACTTTGTGTTTCTCTCCGAACGACTCGAGCCAATCGTGGATCGACTGCAAGTACTCATTCGCTTGGGGCTGACTCGGAATGCCACTCGCTTGGCCGATTTTACGTAGACTCCTCCAAAATTTGGGCGGCGATTCGGCGTCAATCCAGAACACAGAAATTTGGGATTCCTCCCAGAGATTGTAAGCCAATTCAATGGCTAAGTGGGTTTTCCTAAGACCTTGTCAGCCGCAGGAGCAAGGCGAGAGCGCCAGTGAGACGAGCAACTTACCCGACACCTTTGGGCCCAACCAAGGCAACACGGCCTGCACGCTCTAAACAAGCACTATGGATTCTGTCGAAGAGTTGGCGGCGCTGCACGAAGTGAGGGTCACGAGAGCGAGAGATTGTTGAGAAGACGGCATCATCCGGCGGGGGTGACATTTCTGACGGCGTAATAGCCACATGGAGCAATGAAACAGCGCAAAGGCCCAACACTCGGGCTTTGAAGTATTGTATTGCTTTATATTTTCGGGTCAAGATCTTGAAAGATGGCAGGCGCACTTTGAGGGAATTTGTAGACAGCTTCGGCGCCTGCGTTGATGCTGTGCGCCAACTGGGCTAACTGAGGCTGAATGGCCTGTCTTAGGCTGAGACTGCGAGGCGCAATCGGCCAACGCCAAGGACAACGCAAGGCACATCAGTGGGCGTTTTTCTGCAATCGCGACCAAAACAAACCTTGCTTAGGCGCACTGCAAACGGCCAACGGTAGGTAGAGCTTTGAAAATCTGAAGCACACTATTTTTGCTACTTGCGCTTCCCCCAAAACAAAAGAAACATTCGGCTTCACATACCAATTCATTCGAGAATCGAGGAGGAGAGGGTGATGACAGGCTCACGTCCCCTAGCGTAGACTAGCCGCTCGGACTAAGCAGAAACAGTGTTAGCCTTGAAGTCTTGAGCACGGTTCATCGCAAAAAGGGGACGCGCTTGGGCCCAAAAAGAAAACAAATGCCAGTTTCTTCACACCTGCTGGTCAGTGGATCACCCCAGTGGAGATGTTGACAACTCAGGATTGTCAACACCAACACTTCCAGTCTGGCATTGACAATTTTTTGGGACGCTAAGACTACCACTTCAACCTGGAAAGCTGTGCAGGTTCCAAGACACGCAGACGAAAAGAGGCTTGTTTATTGGTGACTTTCAACAAGATTGCGACTAATTAGTCCATACCGGGGACATGACTACAGCCTTGCCCCTCTCCGAAGCGCGCGGGTCGTCGCACCTGCATCTCGGCGCGCTAAGCCTCGATGCCACAATCATAACAAATCTTCCAGAAGAGATTTTGATCCAGATTGTCCATGCCGCCTCTTGGACGAAATCATGTCACCCATTCTACTACCCTCATTATGACCAAAAGTCTCTAGTTACCATTGCATTCACCTGCAAACGCTTTCATGAGCTCGCCATACCGTTGCTTTATCAGACCCTCGACTTTGATAGACGAGGCGATTCTTCAGTTTCGTTCAAGGCACTCCATCAGACCATGCAAACCAATCCTGCCCTTGGCCATCATTGTCGCAACCTGAGAATCCTTGGTGATGACCCTCAGATGAGAAGATTTCAACAGGTTCCCATTCAACTGTTCAACATGATTGACAGTTTAACCGAACATTTAATGAATGTTACCGATTTCTCATTCCGGGGCCCCTTCCAGGTAGGGACCAAGCATGAGACCTGGGAACTCCTCCGATCGGTATTGTCCCATATGCCCGTTTTACAGCGTTTGGAGCTCGGTCAATACGCTGATGGTATAGAGCTATGGCCACTCATGAAATATGTACAAGTGCCATCCCTGAAGACTCTTGAACTAGACGGTGTCTTGTCTAAAGAGAACGAGAATTTCGAAACTTGGAAAGTATGTGCGATTCAATAGTCCTGACTCCATAGCGATACCAAACCAACAAGATATAAAACTAGAAATGCCGCATGCTAATATGTTTCCTAGGATTTTACGAGGGCTGAATTCTCCGAGCTCTTGCTATTGGATTATGAACAATCAGTTGAAGCCACCCACTTTCTTGTCAATTGGCCTCAGAAATTGACCAAATTTCAATTCGAGAGTTATTCGAACAGCGCCCATCACCTAGAGCTCTCCATGTTTCGTACTCTATTACTAAAGCATAAGGATTCTCTTGTGTGTTTAGATATTGGATTTCTTCCTGGAACAGGAAGGGGAGGTTCTCTGGATCTAACCGACTTTACGGCATTGGAGAGCTTGACGCTCTCGGGATACCAATGGGAGGATTTGAAGCGAGCACAGGGTGATTCAGACTTACTTCTTGCTCCGAAGCTTAAATCCTTTGCATTGGAATTCATACTAAATGACGACTATGGCAGCTGCTGGGAGGATTTCGGAGAAGCCCACGAGCAGTGGCTGAGGTCATTTGCACAAGGGGCCGTGGCCAAAGGATCTACCTTGCAGGCAGTGTCTATCTACTTTCGGAATGACATGGACTGCATACCCAGCAAAGAGGAGGGGTACCCATGGGCTCGAATCAACCAACTAAACAAGGAATTTTCACCACAGGGCATATCTTTTAGTCACCATTTCGCATTTCCTATATAATAATTTGGAGGCCTTATTCTTACAGCTAATTACTGAGTGAATGCCAGGGATAATGAAGGAAGATAGCGACACAAATCAGTGCAGCTCCAAAATATCCCCTGCACATGTAGTATACAAGTCCAGCATTGTGAGAGTGGGATGTAAACTATCCCAAAGCGGCCATCTCTGCCCCACCTACGATCAAATATAGAGGTAGCCCCGTTGATCGAAGAGCCGTCTTTGCCGGTCTGACATATGCCAATTGGTGGGAATGAGAACAAGGTTCCATCATCAATTTAGATAATTTTTACGATGAGCAGATTGCCATATCTGATGAATTCGGAGCAGGCCAGAAACGGACCTCGGTGTTCTGAATGTCATTTTGGTGGCCGATGTCCCTTTTTCATCAGAAAATACCCGGTACAATTCTGGTTTAATGCATGATGGCATAACCAGCCCAAAGAATGAAGCAGGATCTACTACGGGTATAAAATTAACTATTAATCGCCCCTCCAAAATTGTCTTGGCGATGCGGTTGAACCACATTGAGGATCTGACAAGTGTGCTCCACACCTCTCTCTTTCAGCAACATGAAGTTCCCAGAAAAGGCAGTTGGGTTTATCCTAAGCCTGAGCGCCGTGCAATACGCAGTCGCACAATCTTCCATCGTCACAGGGACGGTTCCAGGGTTTGCCAAAGGAGTTACCGGTGGTGGTACTGCCACGCCAGTATATCCCACTACTATTGCCCAACTCAAATCATATCTCACCTCCTCTGAGCCCCAAAATATTGTTATTTCTGGCGAATTCAATTTTGTCGGGTCCGAGGGCACAGCTACGTACAAAGCATGTGATGCATACTCGTGCGCCCCGTCAGCTGGAGGCCAGGCCTTGCTCAACACACTAAACGGCTGTGGCTCCAAGTCTACATACGATGTCACAATCGACGTTGCTGGATACCAAGGGATCAATGTAGCCTCTCATAAAACTCTTGTTGGTACCGGAACGAACACGGTGCTCAATGGTAGGTGTCTTACTGCTGTTGACCTGCATGTTACCAGGCACACAAGCTGATGTTATTCATTTGGTACAATAAAGGCAAAGGTTTACGTTTCGTTGGCGTTTCGAACATTATTATCCAGAACATTGCAATCACCAACCTGAACCCAAAGTACGTCTGGGGTGGTGATGCTATATCCCTCTCAGGCACGAACCAAATCTGGATCGACCATGTAACGGTACGTGGTAAAAAGCAAGCCATGTATAAGAGTGTGAGCTAACTTTGAAAGACTTCGAGTCTTGGGCGACAACACTACAGTTTTGGTCAGGATGCAAATAACGCCATTACCATCTCCAACAGCTTTATCAATGGCAAAACTAGCTACTCGGCTACCTGCGACCAGCACACATACTGGGGCATGGAACTAGTTGGTTCAAGCGACACGATTACGTTTTATAGTAAGATTCCTCCATTCGATCTAGAATCCCTCCAGGTAGCACGCACTAACCCCGTGGCAGAGAACTACGTCTACTATACCTCGGGCCGCAGTCCCGCGCTTAGTGGCAACACTCTCTTTCATGCCGTCAACAATGTTTGGGAGTCTAACAGCGGCCACTTGATTGAAGGAACTTCAAACGGTATGGGCCTATATGAGGGAAATGTGTTCAAAAACGATCCCACCATTGTCGCCAGCGGTTTTGTTGGCCAACTCTTCAGCTCCAACTCGGCAGATTTGTCAAAGTGCTCGACATATTTGAAGCGCTCTTGCGTGGTGAATGAGTACATCAGCTCGGGTTCGTTCAGTTATAGCGACACGAACTTCTTTGTCGACTTTACCAACTATAATGCTGTCGCCGCCGATTCTGCATCCAGCATTGCTAGCTCCGTTCCGGCAAATGCTGGAAACACCTTGAGCTAGAGAGGCTAGCGCCTGTTGGCGGCTATTCAAGGCCTTGTCTGCAATGGGATATTTTCAAGCATGGCTTTCGCTTCTGCACTGAGAAGAGAGCGTCGCTAGACTAGAGGATAATTTGTTGGCAAGGGTGATTTCGCGATTATGCAGAAGCATGGAAAATAGGATTGGTCTCTCATTTGTTCAGCTGCTCCTCGTGGTGTCTCAAATTGGCTAGATAGCTTGCCAGGGCTGAGGTGAGCAATGCGCACAAATTGTCGCTAACCAAATGCATCCAGTTCTAGACCCCGCGAGACTCGGGCGAATTCACTAGTTGTTAGTAGTATAAATCGTTCGGCTAGCACGGTTACTATGGAGTGATTTGTTGTCACATTTCAGATGGTGAAGCCAGCACGGGATGTCGCAAATTGAGGGGCAGTAACGAGGAGCGATTTGCCCTTGTGAGCTCCGACAGTGGTGACGGTAACTCCCCAGGGCCCATCCACCTCGACCCACGGGGCGTAAGATTCAGAGGACTTCTCAAAGTTGCCGTTGATCAAGGCTGGCGTCGGGATTTTGGTGGGCTTGGGTGCCGTCTTGGTGGTTGTTGTGCTGCATGGCTTTGCGGGCGTGGCAAAGACCCCAGGAGTAAGAAGACCAGCGGCAGTCGCCGTCATTAACCAGGATAGGACCTTCATTTTGACGCGATTGATGATAGATGAAGTGAGTGAAGTAGAAGGCCATGCCTTGGTTTAAATATCCCAGGACCCTGAATCATCCCAACCACACTGTCTCGTTTCTGGGAATCCAGGCATTATGTGGCGTTCACCACTTCATGGCCTGGCAACGATCTAGTGGCTGGCTAAACCTTTTCAGGCGGGGCTCAGCGAAGCGTCCACAGGGTTTACAGGGTCGATTCTCGAAATGCAGAGCCAACCGACGAGGCGTTGCGCCACGTTCCAAATGAGAAGCCAAGCCCAAGTCCGTGCTAAAAAGACAACGCGGCATTTTTGTAGTGGACAAGTCAAGTATTTTCTGCCGTGTACTTGTGTTTGGTCATTTGCGTAATTGCCCGCCAACAATATTGGAGTGTTAAGGCATGGCTGTCAGAACCTTGACAAGAAAACTAGTATCGTTTTTGGGCAGCCTATTCATCCTCGGTAACAAGCGCGTGGACCCTTTATTAGGTGGTGTGCTTCCTTCTTTCAGCTCGTGGAACTACTGGCTCTAGTCGGGGACGGCGCTATAGGGCTGAGACGAAGTCATCATCTGAGGACCCTGCAAAACGATGGGAGATGCCCAACTCTTCTTAGTCTGCCCATTTTTTCTTATCATATTGATTTTCGATTTTAGATATTGCTTTCCATGTTCGTTCCATCAATTTCCATGTATGGCCAGCCATCTAGCACACGGTAGAAATAAATTATGTATTAGATCTTCCACGGAAAACAGTTTACCACACTCCCAAGCCCAGAAGTGGTAAATTTTAGCTCTTTCATAGATGCACACGGCTACTAGAAGCTGGCTGGGTAGGGTGCTAGTCAGGAGAGACCGAGACCTTATTGGAGCACTCCTCGAGGATTGGCGTCTGAGTTGCGCATCAACAACGTGAGATTTGCATCTAAAACTACAAACTGCATCGGAAAGTATTTGGGAAGCGCTCGTCGTTGCGCTATATTTCACAACTATTGTCGTCGCCATCTAAACGGGAAAAAAGGAAAGACACAGCGACAAGGCACTGGCACTCAGTGGTTGGAGACACATCTTCAACTCGATTCCCACAATGCATTGATAACTTGTTTGAATGCCAGCTTGATTAATAAGCGAGCCCCGAATAGCTCAGTTGGAAGAGCGTTGGGCTGTAATTGATGGAATGCCACCTGAAGGTCACCTGTTCGAACCAGGTTTCGGGGACTTGATTTTTTTGCCCTTCTCGCTAATGATCTTGGCGACCATCGGAGATCCACTAACCTCTACAAAGTAGAGCTCTTTTTTTGCTTGTTACTGCAGTGATTCATTTTTCACGATACACTGATTTGTTTCCACAAATTGAGAAGTTTTAATTTCCCTTCTCCGATGCTCCTTACATCGCCATTAGCACGTTCAATTTGATCACTTACGGTTTGTGAAGGCTAACTCTAGGGTAGCAACTCCAGGATCAACAACTCTGCAAGTCGCATCAAGAAGTGGGAAGAAAAATCTAGTCCTTCGCTAGCTATTCTCCAAAAGAAAAACTGTGGATAATCACAATATTTTGCGCGTCTTTGTATCCTCTTCAGGGCTTCTTAGAGAGGAGATGGTGATGCTAACCCCAATGAATGTTTAGAAGTGGGCTTTGACTGTTAACGTCTTGTCTCGTTCAAGTTTTTCTACATCAACCTTGCCTGTCAAAGTTACCAAGGTTTTTATTTTACGGTGAACTTTAATAATGGACGATGAACTTATATAGACCCCTCCCAATCAAGGTTGGACACAGTCACCATCCATGATTCCCATCTTCCATCTTTGAACAGAGCGCAGAAATCACACCCGGTCTCACCCACGACTACATCACATCTTCAATTGGTACATCATGTCTTCCCGTCCATTTATTTTCGTCATTCCGCCTGAGGTGCGGCTAATGATCTTCAAGGAATGCCTTGAAACTCCAGGCGGTTACGTCCTGGATCCTCAATCCTTGAAGCTCAAGGCGGCTAATGGGGAGCGAATCGACCTCTCTATCAGCCTCACTTGCAGGCTTTTCGCACAGGAGGCACATGGCCTTCCTTTTCGCATAAATACCATTCACTTTTCAACTGTTCAATCCGACTGCATACATCCCAATGCTGGTCAATTTGACCAATACATGAATGACTTACTCCAAGCCGAAGACGGTTTATTTTGGGACGCTCAAAGGCTCATCGACAATGAAATACGTGATGCAGTCGTCCAAAAGTTTCCCAACTTTAAACCGACCATGGATCTACTCCTTGAGAATATTTCTAAGGGCACCCGTCTGACAATCAATCGTTACCGCAATTCCCTAAATGACTTTGGACAGCTTGCTTCAATCCGTCGGCCTGCAATTGCATATACTCTAGATCTTCTTCATCAGCGGCATGGGGTACATTTGACTGATGAACGTCACCTGGGTCATGGCAATCGTACTAAATACTCGCACTTGGACGCCATGAAGCTGTCAAAGATTTGTCATGAACCCTGGGTGATACCGTCCTGGCAAGAGTTCAACGAAATGACAGCCACACTTGAGAGTTTGCCAGAGTACAGAGGGCTGGCGCCAGGGAGCGACGGCCGGAGGTGTAGATTTTCGGCTACTGCTGTGGCGATATTGTTTTTCAAATCCATCCCGAGTTCTTTGCGTCGCAACATCCGACGTGTAGTTTTGAAGGAGGATCATGGATCGGCCGCTTTTCCAGAGTGTCATGCACAAGGCCTGATGCCCTTTTGCAAAGAAAATCCCGCCCTCCATATCGAGCGCCGTGTGAATGTCTGGGGAGCTATTTTCGACGGCCGCTGCGAACGCTTTTTATTTGACGAGTATGCCTATTCCTCGCGTAAAGGCTATAGGCATCAATCCAGCGATATCTGCTACCGACTGGCCACGTGGCTCATGGAAGCACATGCCTTGATTCCGGTGGGAATGCCTACCAAGTCCTTGGTAGTCATTCTAGACGCGGAACCAAAACCAGGACTATTCTCGCAGATATTTCAACGGATAGTGCAAAGGGCCGCTTGGATATTAAGAAGAGGAATCATGGTACCGAATGCTTGGACACTAAGGCCTGCTGCGTCTGCTTGGACATCAAACCGTACTGCGACTACTTGGAAATTTGATCACTTTGATGATTTTCCTTCGCTAATAGAACGCCTTGTTGATCAGGAGTCAATAATCTGGTGCAACTTTGAGATGGGAAAATCATGGGGCAGTGGGGCCGTTCCCAACATACATGAGCAAGGACAATCAGTGGTTTCTGGACCTTCCGACATTGATCCAAGCTTGCCGACCTGGGGTTACCTCCGACATGACCACTTTTGGAGTGTGGAACGTTATTGAAACTGAACGGTGTTTACCTTAGCCGTCCTGCTTGAGAATGGTAGGCATGTGTATCTGAAAACTCTTACGTCGGGGGAAGTAAAAGCTTTTGGCATCTCGTTGTGCAGCATTCCTTCATGATATTCCAGGGCTGAACAAGCATTAGAATAGAACCAAAATAAACACGATGGTCAATCATCACTGTGTGGCTACAAGCATTATCTCATTGCCTGCTAGGAGCCACTTACCCAATGGTTAGTTCAGATTCTCTGCTGAAAGCCACCATGGCTGGTTATTCTGCCATTGGATCACTGGTGCAGCTTCGCATTGCATCATGCCGTCCGTAGTAAGACGGGGAAATTGCACCAGGGGCTGGAATGCGGGAGCACGTCCGCCACTCCGTTGCCGATGATCCGAGACCCCACATGGCCCAACTCTCCGCGCACTAGGTACACGCTTTGACCTGTGAAGATCATCTTGCTGAGGATGCGAAACCATCAGCATCGGTACAATTTGCTCCGATCTTGCTCTCCCCAAAGTATTGTAGTCTCCGGATACAGAGTGAGAGGAAGGTTTGGGTTCTGGAACTTTCGTTCAATTTTGCAGCTCATGTAATTGCCACGGCGAAGACTGATGCCTGTCCAGGTTTTGTCTGGATGAACTCGCCCATGACATCATTAGCCATTCTTACAACCTTGATACTGATCACACAACCTTGGGAGGTCAACCATTGCTTATTAACAGCAAGTATCGCCTTCAGGTAATTGTGCGGTCTGCTTGTTTATCTGGCTGAGGATTGTGTTTCGAGCTCCTGTGGCGCGAGTTAGCGTGTCTCAGCTGACCATTTCTGCGTGCCTGACAACTTCTAATCTTAGAAGCTGATGGAAGCTGAAAATCCGAAAACAAAGCTAACAACAAGTCGGCATTAGTGCAATTGAGGAAAAGTCATAGCTCGGCACATCTGCCGATATGTGCACAGGTATTTAAAGTCCTGGAGGTTCCTCTCTAAAGCGATGCATATGTCATCTTGTCCAAGTCATTGCCTTAATACGCCTGCTCACTACAAGTCACATAAACCATCATGAAGTTCCTCACATTGACTGTCCTTTTCACTGCGGTGACTGCCGCCACTGTTCGATCACCCGGCAAGTCGAAAACTACAAACTACTGCCCCATCCCTGGCTGCACGCAGGAAACCATCAGACCCAACTGCTCGCCTGGCCATGCCTGCCCCCAATGGATCAGAGAGGTGACTGTCTGCCCGTGGAAGTGCGGTGCGGCCATTCCCACTACCTTCTCACAAAACTCCGGGTGCACACAGATTCAGAAGTCTTATGGCCAATGCCAGATACAGTGCAACTTTGACCCCTGCTCGCAAAACCAAATTTCTTAATCGCGCCGATGGTCATGTTCTTTCCTCGGTCGACCCTTCCGACATGTTTGGGAATGGAAACGACAGAATGGAGGTTGAATACATTGACATGGCTTTCATGTATTTTTCGCACACTTGATGATCGGTGGATGGGGAAATGTTCAACAAGGACTATGTTGTATGCACAAGCTCTTTGATTATTTGCTTTCTTAGTAGCGGAGTAAAAAAAGAAATGAACAATCATGCCTGTACACTTGATATTTTCCCTGTTGCGACCCCTCCATTATTGTCCCGATCATGGGTCAAAATGGGTGTGTTAAGCGAACGGACGGTCTGTGGTCTGAAGTTCACGTTCCAGTCACATAGCAACAGGAATGGGGGGCTTGCTCGACGAAACCCTGACTATCTTACACCTAAAAATGCGGCAGATAGGGAAGCATCGTCATTAACCTCAACTACAACAGACCAGCTGGCTTCGGGAATTTCTCCAGGTTTTGAAGAGCTTGCCGAAATCATGAACGGAGTTGAATTACCATTGTTTGATCTTGACCTTTGTACGAATACCGGGTTGGAGTTGTTCGACTTTGAAATGCCAGCTGATTTATTTTAATATTTTTAATTGTACGGAGCTCGTTAGTTGATACCGGTATCAATATGCTCAAGGTAGTGGTGATAACTATGCTCGCACTAAGCGAATTGACATGTAATATGATCTTGTCGGCGGAGTATTTATTCATTTCAGGATTTAGTCCAATCTTGGTTTGCTGAATTCTATTCCAAATGATTCCGAAATGAGCGCCCGGATGAAGGACATCCGCCACCGAGTGCATTCACAGTACTACCTAAATTTACTGCACTGCCCGTGTTAATCTGCTGAGATGAACATTTCAGGACTAATCTGTTGTGTCTCAAAATTTCGACGCTATTCTAAAATCCCCTTCGTCCTGAAATGCACCTGGATGGGTATGCTGTCTACGGTGCCACATATGGGTACCACTTGCGAGGCGGGTAAAAAAGACGACGTATCGAGCCCTTGCATTTGGAATGTATGCGATCAACTGATTTGTGGAGAAACTCGTAGCCGTGAAACCGATTGCAGCCACGGGGTTTGCGTTTCAACTCCACCGATATTTGGTCCGGTAATGGCAACTCTAATTTGATGTGGGTAAAAGTCGCTCGTAACTGTCGATCCGGACCGAGTACCGAACCATGTTAAGCCCTCGTGAACTCACTTGATGCAAGTCAATTTAGCCTAATTTCACTAATAAAATTGCAGCGTACCATGACATAACTGCCTTGATCCAATGATTCGTTTGCGATGTTTGTCATTTCTAGCTTTACATTGACCTCGGGTGCGATGCCAAGAACCGGATAAAATTGGAAAGGGGCATTGCAGAATCAGAATGTTTAATGAATACCGAGAGCCCATATAGAGTCACTGCGAGTCATGACTATGCGCAATTTATATGTCGCTGCTTTCTTTTGAAGATCGACACGAGATTGGATGTTCAATCTAAGTCTTGAAAATGTTGGTCTTGATCATTTTAGCCATTTTCGTATTTGTTTCCCACGGACAAGAAGATTTGCTTGTCTTCTCTAGTGGTGTGAGCAATTATCAACTCGCTTCCGCTACTGCTGCACCTCAAATATGGGTTTCAACTGATGACCATCCCGGCGTTGAAAGAACGGCCGTTGACCTAGCCGCTGATTTTGGGCGAGTAATGGGTGTCAACGGCACCGTCAAGGTTACAGGTGGTGCTCCCTCAAACGCCACCGCTGTTATCATCGCTGGCACCGTGGGCAAGTCCCAGCTCATCGACAATCTTGTTTCTTCTGGAAAATTGGACGTCTCCAAAATCAAAGGCGAATGGGAAGCTTATACTTCAACGCTGATCCAAAATCCTTTCGAGGGTGTCTCTTGGGCCTTGGTTGTGGCTGGTAGTAACCACCGTGGCACTATTTTCGGACTTTATGATATATCTGAAAAAATGGGCGTTTCACCCTGGTACTGGTGGGCAGATGTAGCTCCAAAGAAGAAGAGCGGGATTTGGGTGAGAAACACAAAGAAGATTCAAGGTCCGCCATCTATTAAGTACCGAGGGTTCTTCATAAATGATGAAGCACCAGGGCTTACCAGCTGGGCCACCAATAACTTTGGCAACCCCAAGTTCAACAGTGAATTCTACAAGCGCGTGTTTGAACTATGCCTCCGGCTTCGGGCAAACTATGTCTGGCCTGCTATGTGGTCCAGCGGATTTTATGTCGATGACACGAAAAATGGGCCGCTTGCGGATGCATACGGAGTCTTCATGGGAACAAGCCACCATGAGCCCATGGCACGCTCTGAGCAAGAACAAAAAGCAGTTATTCAAGGCGATTGGGACTGGACGACAAACAAGGATGAAATCACCGAGTTTTTCCGAGAGGGGGCTGAGAGGGCCGCGGAGTGGGATACCATCTTTACGATGGGTATGAGGGGATCTGGAGATGCTGCATCCCCGACTTTAACTGCTGCTTCTCTTGAAGAGGTCATCAAAGTGCAACAGGCGATCTTGTCGGAAACCTTTAACAACACAAACCTCTTAGATGTTCCCCAGACTTGGGTTCTATACAAGGTTAGAAAGGCATGCTTCATTGATTATGGCCTCTACTGACAAAGTCTCCGTATAGGAAGTAGGCCAGTATTACCAAGCTGGAATGGAAGTACCGGAAGACATCACCCTACTCTGGACAGATGATAATGTCGGCAATCTGCTACGAACTCCGTACAAAAATGAGTCCGACAGAGCTGCTGGAGCTGGCGTATACTACCATTTTGACTACGTCGGATCACCCCGCAACTACAAGTGGATCAACACAATTCAACTTATAAAGACTTGGGAGCAGATGCAATTGGCATACGAGAAGAACTCCCGTCAGATTTGGATCGCCAATGTTGGCGATATCAAGCCCTTGGTTAGTCTACATATCCCATATCCATAAATACTTTCGAGAGTCTGAACTGACGATACTAGGAAATTCCTCTGACGCACTTTTTAGACATGGCTTATGACATGTCAAAGCACCAGACACCCGACAGTGTGACAGCCTGGATCAGGCGCTGGGCAGCTAGTGAATTTGGATCACGAGTGGCTGATTCGACGGCCACCATTCTCAATACCTATGGCAAACTCATAGTTCGACGGAAATATGAGCTTCTTAGCCAAGCGCCATTTGCATATAGCACAGCATATTACGATGAAGCGGAGAACGTCATCAAAGAATGGGCGGATCTCCTAGCCTTGGCACAGAAGACGTACGATTCATTGGAACAAGAGAATCGTACACCATTTTTTGAAATGGTCTTGCATCCTGTCCTAGCCGGAAAGATAGTTGTAGAGCTATACATCAAGGCAAACCTGAATGCTTGGCGCCATAAACAGCGACGCACAAGCACCAACAACCTTGCCAATGATGTAGTCAACCTCTTTGCCCAAGATGCGAAAATTACTGAGAGATATCACCAGCTTAACAATGGAAAATGGAATGAAATTCTGAAGCAACCCCATATCGGCTACACCTACTGGCAAGATCCGGACAGCAACGTCATGCCAGAAGTTGTCTACCATGACTCAAGCAACGTGCCAAGGTCAGGTATCATGGGCGTGAGTGTACAAGGTAGCAACCTGACCGCTCCTGGCGACCCGGAACCTACACTACTACCTGTTGACCCGTACATGCCCGAGTCGGAAATACGCTACCTTGACATTTACACGCGCAACAACGGATCCTTTTCCTTTTCTATTAGCTCCAATGTTTCCTACGTTACAGTCGCCAACAAAACCGGCACTCTTTCTGCGCCTAATGGCATCAGTGATATTCGCAATCTGATCTCGTTGGATTGGAGCAAAGCGCCTTCTGGTCGAAGCTGGGCGGGACTCAGGATCCAGCCCATCAACGCTACAGGAAGCTGGAACATCACTGCGACTCTACCAGTCGACAAGACATCTGCACCCAGCGGTTTCAAAGGTTTTGTCGAGTCTGGTGGCGTCGTATCCATCGAAGCGGAGCACTACGCCACTGCGGAGAAGAAGAATGGGCTGTCATACATGACACTTCCCCACTATGGTCGCACCCTCTCGGGAGTAAAATTGTGGCCTGTCACTGCAGATTCACAAACAACATCAACAGCGCCAAAGCTCACGTATTCGTTCCACTCATTCAATTCCCAAGATAAGGCCAGGGTTATGGTGTTCCTCGGGTCTTCCCTAAATCACGATCCTTCACGTCCGTTGAAATACGCTTTTGCAATTGACGGCGGGAATCCTGTCACTGTTCAGCCGGTGCCTGACACGCCCATGGGAAGCACGCCAAATGGTTGGAACGACGCAGCAGTTACCGGAGGTTGGAACTCTATGTCTACAGTAAACCTGCCATCTGGGTCTCATGAGCTATCCCTCTGGATGTTGGAACCTGGAGTTGTGGTGCAAAAGGTCGTTATTGACTTGGGAGGATACAAGTCGAGTTCTCTAGGTCCACCTGAAAGCAAGAGGGTCTGAGGTATCGCAGACAAATACAATTGAAGCTGTATCTATCCTACATTAGTTCCTTGCTAAATGACTAGTAATACATGGTTTAGATGTCTATATCCATAAAATCTAAGGGGTGGTCAACTTCTTTAAGGTTCCATGGGAAATTTGATAAGGCAATCCTTGAGCTCGCTATATAGTTGTAGAGCATGGCCTTTACTCAAAATACAGTCATTATCTAGCGAGAATGTGGCTGATAATGATAGTAGTTCCAGTCTGCTACCTCAAATCTTACATCGATATTTACCGCGGAGGTTGGTAGGGTGACACTTTCAAGTCCTTTTCTGAATAGCGCCAAGGGGAGCCACCAACTGAGATACTCGCGGGGTTTTAGGCAGCAAGCTCCACATAACCCAAACAATGGCTCCCACGTGTACAATGTTGGCGCTTGAATATTAGCAACACCACTCTGACTTTTCAGAACTTCTATCCACGAGCTCATATCACTTTCAGGTATTCCTCAAGTCACTTTACTTTGCTCTATAAAGATGCCAGAGATTCTGTCCGATAAAGATTTGCCCAAGTCACTCAACACTCCAGCAAAGCGTGTCAAATGGGCTAAGAAACTTGTCAACGAACGTTTCGGGAACCCTTTAACGCGCATCGATAATCCTCCAATGCAGGGAATGTTTAGTAGGACACTCTTCGTCACCTTGAAAGATGGGCGTGAAATTGTGCTTCAGTTTCGCACCGAGCCACTTGATACCGGTGCATTCAAAATCGCCTATGACACACTTGGTGAAGCGTTTGTCCCTAGCTGCCAAGCACTTCCAAGTGAGGAATTGCAAAACGATGGTGCTTGGGCTTATTCAATGACTCGCATGCCCGGAAAGCTATGGCATCACGGCGTTGCAGGCAAAGGCGCGGAAGGCCGAATTGCGGTCAACAAGTCTCTCGGGTCTGTTTTCTCCAAAGGCTTCCTTGCGCAAACCAGTAAAGAAGCCATTGTCGATACAGTTCAACCACATCTAGAGGCTATCCTTCAGGCAATTCAAACCTCGTCACTGGAGGCAGCATTACCCTATAAGCAAACCATCGAAAGATTTATTCAGAAGTTGGATGAGTTCGCTACACTTCCTCTCTGGCTCACTCATTATGATATAAATGAGGTCAACGTTTTGATCGATGACGAGTGCAAAGTTACAGCCTTAATCGATTGGGAATTATCTAACCCACTGCCATTTGGCATTGGCTTCGGGCGTATTCACACTATTGCCGGAGAATTTCACGATGGGGAGTTCTGGATGCCCGAAGAGTTTGAGATAGCAGAAAGAGGTTTTTGGGAGGAAATGTTCAATGGAATGCAGGAAAGAGTTCGTGGAATATTGCAGAGCCGAATAGATCTGGTGCAAGATGCGATCATTCTCGGCACTTTGCTGGATTGTTTCTTCTTTGTGAATGGAGAGGTGGGTTGTAGTGAAGTAGCATTGAAAGCATTGCCGAAGTTTCTAACATATCGTCTTCCCTTTATTAGAAAGGGCGGGTCTCCTTACGCTCAATAGACTGGTGTTTGGTCTCAGGGCTTCGAAATTGCTCTATTCTTCTTACTTTCTTAGCCAGTAGATTTATTTAAGTATTTAGGCCTCAGTTTCGCTTCGTTACCATCAAAATCAATCCCTTAATACTTTATGACACAAGGATAAAAAGGATACGCTTTCGCAGTCGCCACGAATTACAACAAAGTACGCACCGCAGCTGAGTGCGTAGTTTAATGAGCTCTGTGAGGATCAACAGTTAGGTGCTTTTTGCAATCTATACGTGAAAATTAGGTACATCTAGAAAATAATTATCAAAAAAGTCGAAAAGTGAAGCTTCAAGATCCACTGAAGAAAGCGATCAAGGTGTACTTGTGGCATTCATGCCAAACTAACGAGTCTAGTTCTCTATGCGACACAGGACCAGCATATCGTCGAGTTTGGAGTCGCGCAGGAATTCTCAAAGAACGCCCTTTGTGGGTAGGGGCACAAGATTTGCTGTTCGGTCGTCTCATCAGGTCTAGTGATGACGACAGGGGAAAACTCCGGTTCGGTTCCGTTCTCAACCCATGATCGGAGCTGGGAAAAGAGATGTTCTGGTTGGCCACCGTTACCTCCCCAGCAGTGTTTGAGACCCGGCACACGGTAGTATTTGTAGAAGGACGTGATGTTGCCAACAAACTCTTCCACTTGATTGTAGTACTGAAGAGTGCCTCCTGGGGAGATGCTTGGGTCAGCCTTATAGTTTGTTAGCACAAATGCTTGAGTAAGTCGGTAGAAGAGGGTGGTTTTCTTACAAGACCATGATATGTAATAAGCTTTCCGCCGGCATCTCTGAAGTCTCGCAGGTCCACATCGTTGGTCTCGAGGTTAGATGCAAATGCTAGCTTAACCGCGCGATAGAGAGTGTCAAAATCTCGGCGCTTAAAGTTTGATTTGGTAATCGTCGGGTCCCTGTTTACAAAAGCTCCGTATGAGAAGGCGACACTTGCGGTGCTGGCGCTACTGCAACCATCAATAGTGCAGTTTGTGGGAGCAATTGTAGTCAGGTTGCTGCCGATCTCGTAGCCGTGGTAAATGAATGCTTCATTGGAAAAGCGAGGCCCATCCCAAATAGCATTGGCAACATCAGCGGCAGCTTGGCTAATATTCAGCTGTGAATTAATTTTGGAGCAGTTGAAAGATTTTCCGACATGATCAAAGGGATCGAAGGTCTCCCGACAAGCCTCGGGGTCACTGATAAGCCCGTCCTTGACTCCATCTAATTCATCGCAAACAGAGACGGCCAGAGAGGTAAGCTCATTGAACTCACAGTCGCGGGGAAATTGCTGAGTAATTTCCATGTAGAACATAGGCCAGATTGAGTTGATGTAGAACTCGGCCCAGTTGACTGCCGGTGCACCCGCAATGATGCCGTCATATGCGGAAGGATTTTGTTGCGCGAGCTTGAGGCCTTGACGACCACCTTGAGAGCAGGCGTTCCAATATGAGTATTCCGGCTCCTTGCCGTAATAGTCCCTGATCAACTGCTTTGCAATGCTGGCCTGTTTGAGAGATGAGAGTGAGTACGGATGCTAACGCCGGATTCTTCATGGGATACATACCTCATCGTTCAAAGAAACCTGTCCAAAGTTCTGCAAGGCATTCACGTTGAGATTTCCAGGGCTGGTGTAGATCCATTCCCATGGGCTCGAGTCCTGGGGTAGCCCGGCATCGGTAGTAACTGTTGCGAACCCATTTGCCAAAGCGTTCAGCATGCCCGAGTATGTCAAAATAAAGCGACCAGCTACCCAGCCGCCTCCGCCGATTGCTTCAAGTCGTCCATTATAACTCTCCTTGCTAGGGAGCCACGCCTCTACGTGAAGGGTATCATTCTGGCCCGGGTGCGTGTAGGTGACAGTGACATTGCAAAAAGTGGCATTCTGGACGTTCAGAGCTGGCTGCGAGTATGTCCATCCAGTTGGGATATCAAAACTGTAGTCGGTGACGAGATTTGTCTCCACGGACAGAAATTCGGCACCATGTAGAACAGGAGTTGAAAAAGCTCCCGGCACGCAAGTGCTTGCGTTGACGGAATTGGAGGTCATGGTTTCTGTGAATAGCAAGCCAGTGATGAGGAGCAATCAATAGGTTCCGTGACTACGGTTATATGTACATGCTGCACGACAATATTTTTCGTATACAACTCGATTAACTATGACGACAACCAATCCATGAACACGAAATCAATTATAGGATAGAACCATGTCCGATAATTGGTCTGGAAATTAAGCCAATGGAATGGCCACTGACACTCAAGGAGTCACTGGAGAAGAGAGGGCAATTTGACTCCAGGTCTCGGTCATACCTGTCCTCCGAGGTAAAAAAAAAAAAAAGGGCCCATCGAGTAACATTTCTACACACACTCGGCGGCTCTCCGTTGTCAATGCTCTTCATTTTGCCCCACAGCCAAGAACGTAGAGTGGCACTAAAATAGCCTAAAATGAGGCGTAGAAAAAAAAAAGGCGTATTCAATACGATAAATCAACACTAAACCTGTTTTGGTGGCATGAGTCTTGGGCTCCACGGACCACCATGACTCGCCCGGCATTTTTGTTCCGCAACGGTGTTGGCGATGGGATACCGTAATGGCGAAGTGTTATTTTCTTAAAAAAAAAAAAAAAAAAAGAAGAAGAAGAAGGGAGTAGAGTAAGGTGTAGAGATAAGAGTCTAGAGGGGTAAAAGAAAATGAATATTCTGGGCGGGAGTTGGTAGTTGAGAAAACGTAACCAGCAACGTATTTTTCCACAATGAACCAAATAACCGAGGAAACAAGTTATTCCATCCGCGCAATGTGGGTCACTAGTGAGACCAGTCATGATCAATGCCCTTCTGGGTAATTTTGTCTGAGCCTGTCATGATTATCTCAAGTTCGTCACACATCTCTTAATGGATAAGCATGTACAATGGAGGAAGAACAGGAACACGACCATTCACACGCCTCTTCGCGCTGCCCCTGTCGTCCTGTGCAGCGCAAGTCACATAAAAAGTCTCGCGGAGGATGTCGCACCTGTAAGAAGCGTAGGATCAAGGTAAGCGTCCCTCTCCCACTTATCATCCACAGTACGTCGACTGAGCCTCCCGGGTAGTGTGACGAGACCAAGCCTGCATGCAAAAACTGCACACGCTGCTCCATCCCCTGCGACTATAGCACTGGTGCCACTGCTGCTTCGGCCCCATCAGTCGATTCCAAGGCTCCAAGAAAACGTGGCAGGCCCCTCAAGAGTTGGACTGCAAGCCCGAAACGCCTCGAGGCCAGCCCAGCGCTCCCCACCCCACAGCCCTGCAGTCATCCACCTGTACCTGTCCCTCTCAATGTCGATGACTTTGAACTTTTCCATCACTACATGACCGTGACCTCGCTAGCGGCCGGTGATGACATACTCTGGCGCGACAAGGCGCCGCGTCTTGGCTTTGAGTACCCATTTATCTTGCGCCTCATATTTGCCATCTCGGCACTCCATTTGTCACGTCTCCGGCCTGCCGAGGCAAGTAGGTACACGCAACTAGCAGAGATGCACTTTTCCTTAGCCCTACCCGAAGTCACTGGGATCCTGCCCCAGATCAGTCAAGAAAACTGTGCAGGATTGTATATGGCTACAGTCCTCGTCTGCAACTACACGTTCGCAAAGACTCACAGTAAAGGTCATCTCCTCGTCGTGGCCGAAGGCGCTGAGGTTGCGTGGTGGAGCCTTTTCCGCGGCGTCCGCTTCGTCGTCGAGACTATGGGTCTAGCAGCCATTTTTTCAGGCGTTCTTGGTCCCTTCCCTCCCGAAAACTCGACCCCGATGCCACCCGCTGAGCGTGAGTACAAATGCATAGCATGGGAGGAAGCACTCGGGAAGCTGGCAAGCCTGACTTGCCAGCACCAGGAGCCGGGGGCTGCAAACTTTGAGGTGATACGGCAAGCATTGGTGGATGTCTTCCGCGATGTATACGGCACTGCAGAGAAGCCAGCCGATCGCATACATGGTAGGATGGATGCCGTGATGCGCTGGCTGTGGGTTTTGGAAGACGACTTCATAGACGAAGTAAAGGCAATGAGCCCACCAAGCTTGGTGTTGCTGGCCCATTTTGCCGTGTTGCTGCCGACTGTAGAGTGTTTTTGGTTCATGCGAGGGTGGGGACGGCATGTTATGGACGGTATCCTGAATCACCTGGACTCGGATTATGCTGAATGGATAGCTTGGCCTCTACAGCAAATTTACTGACGACCGACCATGTCGGGATTGGTATGTAATTTATTTCGTGTAAAGATAGTAGTGTATAGAAGCTGTGAATCACTAAGATACTGATTTTCAGAAGATTTGGATTATTTAGATATTGTGTCCGCTCAGGCCACGCGGTCTTGGGGCCTACACATGAAGATAATTTTACCAAAAAGATTATCAAAAGCATGTGATTTTCCCAACGGCGTAAATGAAGGCACAAGTAGGAAAGAGCGATTCACTTCTAGACCATTAATATAAAAATTCTTACTACAGTTGTGTGCCCGCAACCCCCGCCACCCAGCCAATGTAAATCGTGATGTCTCATAAACCGAGCGGACTTGCGGATTTGCGGACTTGCAGGGCTGTTGAGCTCGCACCGAGGCATTCGTGGCTGAAATCTCCAACGCTAAAATCTGCACCAGACCGTAGTCTGGCACGCTATTCGTCAATAATTCAACTGACTTTCCAAAGAGCTACTTGATTCTGCCCTTTTTTTTTCCTGGGGGGAGGAAAAAAGGAAAACTTCCCCGTCTCGTATGTATATTTACGAGTGGGTGATTCCCGCCCCACAGCGGCAGGGATTAAGCCAGACATTTTAAAGAACGGGCTGCCACGATGGAAGGACCGGTTGGTCTGGGCCCATTGTGAACTTACTCAAAACTGATTTTCAATGACAGTAGTTGTCTAACAAGAAGATAGGAGAGATCTGTATTTTGAGAATGACCTTCAACGTTGCGTATGAAATTGGGAGGACGGGGTCCCTGTGAGTAACCCCTGCAAGCGCGCTATTTCTGCACTGCAGCACGGATCTTGAATTTAAGTTGTGTGAAAGCCGGAGGCGGTGTCTTGGCGTATTCTCTACCAATTGAAATTAAGCTCCGCCTGATCAATGGTTCTAACTCCGGCCTACCACAGTATTGGCCAACACAATATTCAGTACCTGTACTGGACCTAGCGAGCCGGATATTGGGTAAACTCCGAATAACTCCCTTGGTAGTCCAAGGAATAGCTGGGCGCGATGCATGAGATTTGTGCTTGGCATATGAGACATCACTCTCTATTTCACGCAAGCACTTGGCAAATTGGGACCGCATATCTCTCCGATGGAGAATATAAAGGCAGCTCTGCAGTAGCAATGATTCTCCTCTTGTACTACTCATTTATAGACACAGTCACTTGTTTCACGACGTATCTCTGAATTGAAGCATCTTTTTTTATCTATTCATCCTCTTTTAAGAACTCAAAATGGCTGAAGGATTTATGGCTCCTCCTCCCAAGGGACCCCTCAATCGCTATCGAGCTCTGTCCCCCAACGCCTCCGTTCATGTTAGTCCGCTATGCCTCGGCGCTGCCAACTTTGGAGACAACTGGTAGGTGAAGCCAATTCCACACATCTCCAATCATCATGAGAATTGGCGTGTTAAATCCTGTCACTTTAGGAAGGGACTGCTTGGTAGCTGCGATAAAGCCACAGCCGAGGGCATCATGGATTACTTTTACGAGCAGGGCGGAAACTTCATTGACACCGCCAATCAGTACCAAGATGGCCAATCTGAGGAGTGGATTGGTGACTGGATGAGCAAGCGTGGTGTCCGTGATCAAATGGGTAAGTCGTTGCATGCGAGAAAGACCCTCGCCCGAATCAACAGTGCGGCTAACGACATCACCAGTCATCGCCACGAAATACTTCCTGAGTGATCGAGGCCCTTATAGGAACAAAGAGATTACGGCAAATGCCACCGGCAACAACGCCAAAACGTTACGCGTCTGCGTGGAGCGCAGCTTGAAGCGCCTCCAAACTGATTACATTGATCTCCTCTATGTCCACTACTGGGACTACCATACCTCCATCCCCGAGGTCATGCAGAGCCTCAACCAGCTTGTTACTGCCGGTAAGGTGATTTATTTGGGAATCAGCGATGCGCCAGCCTGGGTTGTGAGCAAAGCCAACCAATACGCCCGCGACCATGGTCTCCGCGGCTTCTCAGCCTACCAGGGGCTTTGGTCAGCCGCTGTTCGCGACTTTGAGAGGGATATTATTCCCATGGCTCAGGATGAGGGAATGGCGCTCACTCCTTGGGGTGCTCTCGGCCGAGGCAACTTCAAAACTGAGGAGCAACGCAAAGCGGACCCAGGAAGAACTGCCGCCATTGGCACCATGACCCAAAACGAAATTACTGTTGGAAAGGCGCTCGCCGCTATTGCTGAGAAGAAGGGCACCATCCCAACTAGCGTCGCTCTTGCTTACGTATTGAAGAAGTCGCCGTATACGTTCCCCGTCATTGGTGGCCGAAAGATTGAGCACTTGAAGGGCAACATCGAGGCTCTCAAGCTTGAGCTCGACGAGAAGGATATGCAGATGATTGAGTCAGCCATTCCGTTTGACCCTGGCTTCCCCAACAGCTGGCTGTACATGGGTGCTCAGCCCGAGCATCCAGCTGACATTTGGATGATGAACATGGGTGGATATTTTGATCATGTTCCTCTTCCAAAGACCATTGGTCCTTACAAAGAGTAGGCGAAGGAAGAAGTGACTTCAACAAGCCTTCAATTCAATGCCCTGTTATTATTAGATGTTTTTTAGTGTCCATAGATCATAGGATAACGTCAAATGATGACGTTCCTCCACAAATAAATGAGACCACCTTTCTCCACTTGATCTTCCCATGCTGGTGGATATTGGTTGTCTAAAATAGTTCAAAGCATTTTACATTGGAAGGCTTGTTGACCTATATACATATTTATGTTCAAAACTTCACATGTTCAAGTTGTGGTTGATGGCGATTCCCTCGGCTCCTTAAGCACTGTAACCAAACTCGGTTGGGTACGTTACATAGTCCCAATCAATAGCGCCGTTCAGGATCTTCTCATCAAAGCCACCGCTGCCTCCGCTGACGTACAGGAATCTAGTAAATGTCGATTGGGCTTGGAAGGTGAATTGTGTGCTGGCGGGGACAAAGATCACATCGCCCTGGATCAAGGTGATGGAATCGTAGCCCTTGACATTAACCTCGAGACTTCCTTCTTCCAACTGGAATGCAACCGGCTGGCTCAGGTTAAGGTTGAGGGCTGTCATGTTGGACATAATAGGGCTCATTGTCACAGTTCCCATCGAGAAGTTGCCACTGGTTTGCTGCTTGCCCGCCAATGGAGCAATCAGCTGGTACCCACCACCAAGGTTGTTGAGATACTTGGGTCCATAGTTCTTAGCGATAAAGTTTGGCGTGGTAGAATCAGGGGCGAGAGTGTTGTTTCCGTTGTGCCAGTTACCCGAGCCAGCGGTTCCGTTGACGAAATCCCGGCGCGGCTGGAAGTCGAGCTGCGCATAGACGTCAAACTGCTGTAGAGCCGCAATAGTATCGGAGTCTGAGCCGGCACTGGAGGAGTCCGACACTCCTGGAACATACTCGGCGCCAGTGGAAGATGAGAAGTCGTCGTTCTTGATGGCGATAAACAGTTCTTCGAAACCACCGGGCTGGATCACTCCGGTGAGCTGCGTGTCTGGGTCCATTATTTGGAATGTGTGGACCGTGTTGTGAGGCACGGCACCGTAGTCTCCAACAGTCAATTGACGGCCCAACTGTCCAGTGGAGTTTGACTGTGCCCAGAGCTGGATGCGGCCCTTGGTGCAGTAAAAATTCTCATAATGCGCCTTGTGGATATGTGGAAGAACTCCGAGGCTGGTTGAATCTGGGGCGTTTGTTTGCATCAAAGTGAAAGCGCCGGCTGAGGAATTGCCGGTGACCGAAAATCGATAGACCTGGGCGCCGACAGAAACGGCGAGTCCGTAACCTTTGCGGATAGCATACGGCCTGAGCTGCTGCGGTGCTTGCTCAACTACCAGAGAATTACCCTGGCGCCCTGAGAGAGATACGCCAGGTGATGGCGCAGCCAATGCGAGCGAGGCTGCGCCTGCGAGGATGAGGTTAGCTTTCATGGCTTATAAAGTTGGGATTTGCCACGCTATAGATTGAGCATTAATGACCAGAAGGCTGCAAAACATCAAGGTGGGAATGATCTACCCTCTATTAATACTGGTGAGTGGGGAACAAGAAGGCGGATGAAGTGGATTCCTCCATGGTTTCGAAATCGGTGCTGTGCCTCGCGATTTACTGACCACGGAGATATATTTGAGCCCTGTATGATGGCCTGCCGATTAATGGGTCATTTAAAGTTCCAAGGCCCCTTGTTACTATTGCCGTTTTCGTGACGTATGCATCCATATATGTGGCACAGGCCTGCGTGTAGGTCATGGGTCAACCCAGCCGACAAATCGCAAATGATGATTCAGAAAATGTCTACAGTCTGCTGCAAGCTGGCATACCATACATTAGAGTCGCTCAATCAATTGGGCGCTTGAGAATTTCTCTATCGCGTCTCGATCCAAGAGACTCCTTCCTCGTGGCTAAAACTGGGGTAAATCCATAAACCAACTTGATGCGTGGGGGTAGATACAGAAGTAATTGGGCCTGCACGTTGAATGGAATACCACCTGCCTGAGATCATCTTACGATCCACGTTTTAAGATCCACCATCCCTCAACATAGCAACGGTAGCGGAAGCGAATCTGGAATATCGGCCTGTCGTAATTCTCCGGCATGCGGACTAATGCTACATCGGAGCTCCAACCTCCGTGACCGGGGTGCCATCTGGAGGCTCTTATGAATGCCGACCAGAGTGCAAGAAAATAATATTTCAAGCTTGTGTTCCAGACTAATAGGTTGCGGTAGTAAACTAGTATTCAGACGCTGGATTGGCTTCCACCCTGTGTATATTCAAGCTTCTCAGGAGCGTCTTTCGGCAATGTTCTGGATTCGTAAGGCAGAAAATAAAGATCAAGATCCAAAGAATGACAAGTTTCTGGGTTCGAGCAAATGCCGCACAGCAGCGCCTGTGGAGTACTGCTTTGATCATGACCCATATTACTTCCCTGTCGTCACGGAAGCACAGATCGCATCTCCGCTGATGTAATGGTGATACCCACCCATTTCCCAGGCAAAAAGCAATCCCTACTCATAAATTCAAAACCGGGAAATCCGAGCTGCACCGGAATTCCCGGATTTGTGGATCTTTGTTGGCCTCACTCACGATAAGGAGGACCAGTTCCCTTGGATGGTCCACCCACGCACCTTTTGCACAGCGAGACGCCTCACCAATCCCGAAAGATCTGCGTCTTCATTTCGGTCTTTCTTTGCTAGCGTCATACCGTTTTGCAGCAATTAAGAAGAGCCGACCCCACTCAGGATTCGAACGCGCAAGCCAGATCGCTCTTCACTCATATCCCAGCATAATACATTTTTCTTCACATATATTAGCAACCTAATTCTCGATTGCATAGGTCCGGCCCGCAGCTAGTCCCTTGTAAGGCACCTACCGATACATTAATAGCAGGCTACCTAAGATATGTCATCTACAGAAACAGCCACAGACAGCTGCCTATTGCAAGCCATGTAGAAGGTCCCAATCATCCAATTTGCCCAAGACAAATAACTCGAACCTGAATGTCACTGCTTGGCCCTTCGACTCGCCCCTCAGTATGAGAATAGCCTAGGACAAGCTGTGACGCGGCTCTGCCTAATTGTAGCTCACCCAAGCATTTGGGCACTGTAGCAGAAGGTGGGTACTTGTTTTTCCAGTCCCTCCCTTGTCGACAGTGGATGCTACTGTTTCAGCGAATTTCCGGAACCCAGCGGAACTGGAGATCAGCAAACTGTTTATTCTAGAATAGAGACGCATTTATAGTTAGAAACAATGCGCGACCAATTATCGATTGCAGACCTTCTGTCCCAAGTAATTCATTTTCTTGGCCTATATCGAGTTTTCCATGTGCACAATTCACCACAACCCGCATCAGGCCATGCAGTAAACTAATTCTGGTTGTTGCGAGTGTATCTCCAGAAATAGGATTCCTACAATGAATTATTATCCTCAAATCTACTAGAAAGGTTGGTTGATATGGTGGTTTTGGTGGATTGGTCGGGTAATCGGATACTCAAATCGAACGATTAATATCATCTACTCACAGCTCATGCTCTCCTTTGCGCGTTATTTGCAAAAGCATTTGTGGAAGCCGCAGTTTCACACCACAATCAAGCCACAACCAAATATCTTGAGCATGCCTTGTCTAGGGTTGTCCGCACGTGGCCAGAGGTGCAAGCGATAAGAGGCTTCCCCTAGAAGCTAATCAATAAAGCCTACCGAGCTGGTCAATTATTGAAAAGGCGGGGTACACACTCAGCAAACTTGGCAATGGTGATGCCATGGGAGCTTCAGCTGAATAAAATTTGTGGCGCTCAATCGTGCAAATAATTGGACAGCTTACGAATGTGGACGCACAATGATCTCAAGCTTATTGCCGAAAATGGTCTTCGGTCAAGACGCGCCCAGCTGTAAAAAGAGCAACATGCGATAATTTGAATTTCAAGCATTTTGCTACCTTTTTTTTAAGCCTCGTACTGCTGAAAAGGAGGCCTGAGAGAAAATCAGTCTGCAGATTCTTCGATATTTTGTGCTTCAACTCTTTCAATGGTTAGACTCCTCTCCTCGGCGGCGGCATTGGCAGTCCCTATCGCTGTCGCCGTAGCCACCCCCACCACATCGCAAGGCGCGGTTTTCTCGACCACTTGCAAAGGCAAGTCGTACACCTACAACGAGCTGTCTGGTTATGGGTTTGTGCCTAGCGCCGCTCGAGACAAGTATGGTGATACAATCAGCCTTGGGTCCTCAATCGCAATTACATCATGGTCCAAGAAGGGATCAAAGTATCAAGGAAAGTTGTATGGCCTACCAGATCGCGGTTGGAACACGAACGGTACCATCAATTTCCAACCTCGTGTCCATGAGTTCACCGTGACCTTGACCTTGGCCACTTGGGCGACCGTTAAGAACCCTTCGCCTCCAAATGTGGCCTTTGTCTACGAGGACACCATTTTACTCACGGGGCCAGATGGAAAACCCATGACTGGTCTGGATGCCGATCAAACAGGAGGCTTGAAATATTCTGGCTTTCCTATCTTGCCTGCTGCAACTTACTCGGGGGACGGCTACGGTGGAGACGGCTCGGGTGGCAAGCGCGTTACACTTGACCCGGAGGCGTTGGTTCTTGACAGTAAAGGGGGGTTCTGGATCAGTGATGAGTACGGCCCATACATTTACCATTTCGACAAAAATGGCAAGATGACAACCGCTGTTGCACCACCCGACGCACTTCTCCCTCTTCGCAACGGGACTGTTAGGTGAGTACCTTTTCTAATAATGCGATGGACACAGAGGTGAGCTGACAGAAACTGCAGCTTTTCGTCCGATAATCCCCCACTGTATAACCCAAACAAGGAGCCTGTGCCTTCTGATCCCACCCAAGGCCGTCAAAATAACCAAGGGTTCGAAGGAATGACTGCCAGTCCGGATGGAAAGTCGCTCTGGGTGCTTCTCCAGTCAGCCGCACGCCAGGAAGGCGGCGCAGCAAAGAGCACTCGACGATACTGTCGATTGCTACAATACTCAGTCAAAGACGGCAAGAGTGGACACAATCAGACACCCACTCCCGTGTACAAGGCTGAGTATGTCGTTCCCTTGCCGACTTACACGGATGCCAGTGGCAAGAAGCTTGTTGCAGCACAGTCAGAGATGCACTTTGTGTCTGATACGCAGTTTCTTTTCCTGCCCAGAGACTCCAATAACGGACATGGTATGTCGAGTTCGGAGTCAGTGTATCGACACGTCGATATTTTCGACATCTCCGCCGCTACCAATGTCAAGGGGACAAAGCATGATGATTTCAATGCGTCAATCGCCAACTCGGGTATGTGAGGCTTAATACATAATCAGAATTAAACTAATGGCAACAGACGGTGTTCTTAACAGCGACATTAAGCCTGCCACGGTCTGCCCTTTTCTTGATTTCAACATCAATTCTCAGCTAAACAGGTTTGGACTGCACAATGGCGGCCCTCAAGACGGAGCTCTGCTGAATGAAAAGTGGGAGGGAATTGCTTTGCTCCCCGTTGATCGTGAGGATCGCATTGGCGGTTCTAGTGCCGATGAGTATTTCCTATTTGCATCGTCTGACAATGACTTTGTTACTCAAAATGGTATTATTTTTCCTGGGTGGGCTTGATTTGTTGCTGACCTTTTAACCCTAGGTTTCATGAACTTCGGTCGAAACCCGTTCACGGATGGGTCAGGGTTCGACCTCGACAACCAAATGCTCGTCTTCAGAGTCACTCTTCCAAAGGGTAGCAAGCCATTGGTTGGATAAGCAAGCACATAATTTGCCAATAGTCTCGAAAATGGATTGCAGGACATAACTGATCGTTAAGCCTGCCAAGGTCACTTGAATAAGCAGCTTTGATTATAGTAACTCCCCCCGAGAAGTCTATTAAAGCAATTAAAACACAAATTCTGATGTTTCCTAAACGCTAAATCATTACTTTTCAATTAACCTTGAGGATACTTTTTTAATCCATGCAATCCCGAATATGCCTTCACAGTTTAGTACGGAAATCAGTAAATTTCCCGATCAATAGGGCTCGCCCAGCGAAGAAGCAGAGTCCCGCCAAGAATATTATAGCAAGAAACAGACATGACAATGCTTTTGCACCCATGTTCTCCAACATAATGCCGCTAAGTGGAATTGATAAAAGCAACGATATGCCAACCGCAAAATTTGTAGAGCCTGGTCACACAAAGTTAGAGAGGCCGTGATCGGAACGTGGGATAAAACCTACCATAGTATCTAGCATAATCCTTAGGATCGCACGTCTTTCCGGTACATACTGGATTTTGTCAGCTTACTTCAGAGTTCAGCTGTACTTTGAGCAGCTTACCTGGTGAAAGAGCGTAAAATGACCCCGAACAAAGACCCCACAAAGCCGAGTATGTATATAAAAGTGGCTGTGAAGTCGTCCCAAATGGAATCAGGATGGTGGCCATAAAGATTATGATGACAGCCATTACAGAAATCATGACTCGCAGGGCTCCCAATCGGTCGCCTACGAACCCAATCGTAAAACGCCCAATGCAAGAGCCTGCTCCCAAAATTGACAGCAATGTGTAGCCATTCTCAGCAGAGAAGCCCGCCCCTGTAGCAATGGTTGGCAGTAGGCCACCAATTCCAAAAACCACAAATTCAACCATGGCAATGCCGACGGTTATGAAGCAAAATGCAGGCGACTTGAAAGCTGAGAGATCGAGCTTCTCGGCCTTCTTCGGCTTTTGGTCTTCCGTACGATTGGCCATGAGTCTTGGGAAGGGCAAATAGCACAAGAATCCGAGGATCGTGGCAATCGCGACTACCAAGGCGACAATCCTCATAGACCAAGCCCAGCCGAGCTTTGGTAGGGTAGAGCGAAGCATAATTGGGAAGATGATTGAACCAATTGAAGTTCCCATGACGGCTACTCCGATCGCGAGCCCGCGACGACGTGTGAAAAGCTTTCCGACAACGCCAATGGCAGTGACGGCGTCTATTCCAGTTCCAATACTTCCATAGACACCAAAACATAGCATGAATTGCCAATATGTCTTGCATTGTGCCAGAAGCAGGAATGTGGTGGTCGTAGTAAGAGCTCCAACGGCTGCCAAAACCTGGGGTCCATATCGATCCAACCAGGTGCCAATCTTAAAGTTGAGAATGAGTGACAGGAACAGATAGAGCCCACTGACCCATCCGACCTGCCCGACGGAATAGTCGCTGAGCTGGTTCAGACTAAGATATGACTGAATTGTGCCAATAGAAGCCATGAAACCTAAGATACGTTGTAAGCAGCTGCCCAGTCAAATCACTGAGAGAGATTGACGTACCAAATGATGGAATGAGGAACAGCAATGATCCCAAGACGCACAACCAAGCCCCGAAATCCGATTCAATATCTACCGAATCCGAAGAGCCTGCGGATTCTACATCGTGACCGGCATCAGAATCTGAAGATGGTTCAGAATAAACTCCAACCTGAACCTCTGGTTTGGTTTCCGACGGAGCATCGACTGTAGTCTGCATTGAAATTGGCGACTGCTTTTCCATTACGGTAAGTCGATGTATGTATGTCTCTTACTGCTACGGCTCAACAGACAACATCGTCGTCCCTTTTCTATCTTTCCATTGTTCGCCGCACACCAGTGACTCCTTTAGGGCACGCCCATAACTCGCCATGTTTCCTGGCCGGTCGAGAACGCCCATGGCTCGTCAATATTCCAGATCCACATCTCGTCATTTCTATTTGCGGCAGCCCAAATGAGAGCATACCCACATTGTGCCGCATCTCTACGCGTTAATTGGTCGATCTGTCTAAGCTTATCAGCACCAGGCAGGCTTAGCGGTTATATCCGGCACGGCTAGCAAAGGCACATCGAACCATGGGATCCACTTCGTGGGAAAATGCCGGGATCGGAGCCACAGTTTTGTTCTCGTGAGAGTCAGAAGCTGATACAACACGTAATTCATGTTAAAATTGTAGCCAAGTTTAAGTAGCATCGTGACCTACTCGTGTGCCTTGACTCAAAAAAGGAACCACGTGCGTTGGTGGGAGTGCTGGCTGGTCCCAAGAACGATACCCTTGTTGGCTGAACCAGGAGACTTACCCTATAAAACGATCTGCCCGACGGAAATTTTTCTCCTTGGTTCGCAAGGTTATTTTTGCGAACGGTAAAAGGGACTAAAAAAATTTCTTGGAGAATAGAAAATTGCGTGTTCGATTTCTAAGCTAAGTCATGGGCTATGGACATTGAATGGCTTCTTTCATTCATTGGGATACTTAAGTTTCTTGTGCATTGTCCTGACTGGAACTTTTCCTTTCTTGAGGCTCATCATCTCGCGGAGCCACTAGGCACCCTTCAGATAAATCTATAATCTTGTCTCCATTGGCCTTACTCCAAACTGCCGGAGGAATCGCAAAGCTGCTCGAATCAGGATAAAAAATGGTTGTGAGAATTCGCCCGTTCGAGATCTGATTGAACCTGTGCCTCAAAACACCAAGACTCGAGTATCCAGAAACGGTTAGACCGAATACGCTGGCGAGGACAATTCCAGTGCATAAAAGGACCAGAAATGCGGGAATAGCAAAGGCCCAGCGGTATTTGACTCGATGAACGGTGCTTCGGACGCTGATTTCTGCCGCATCGGTGCCATCGTTTGAGGAACCCAGCACACCTTTCGACCCGACCAATGCGGATGCTGCAAGATCGGTCCAGAGTAGCTTGATGATTGTGGGCATAGTCTCTGTCGAATTTGAAAGCTCTCTCCATTTCATCCATAAGCTCATGCTATTCCGGCCCATCACGTCGATCTTTTTTTCGCTGGACACCATGAGAGAGTCGCCAGTATTCTCGCGAATAGCTTGCAGTGCACTGATAGGTACGATTGATCCAGGCAGATTGTCGGTTACAAATGTCGTTATGAGACCCGAGGACAAGATTCCGGATCCAACCATGTAGTATGACGGCGCCCGTACAGTGGTCACGTTTTGGAACTGTTCGTATGATTTATCCACGAGACCCCAGATTGGCTGAAATTGAGTGAGAGTGAGATCCCAATCCTCCATCCCCCACAAAGGCATCTCTTCTTGACTGTTGTATTCCTTGTCCTTGACTTTCTTGATGACTAGGTTATCAAGATTGTCACTGGTGCCATTGTGGAAGAAAGTGACTGTTTTGATGGTTGCTTTGACAGCCGATGCGCATGTGTATAATGGCGAGGACCACTTGCTTCCATGATCAAACACAGTTGGATGTCCATCATTGACCCGTCTAGGAGTTCCTTCAATGATCTGGCACATCACATAGCTGTTGTTTAATCTAGGATTCAGGTTTTGAACCCACTCGTTACCTCCCGTGGGTTGATATCCCTCGCAAGTCAACACTGATCTGGGTTTAGCACCATTCACAAGTGGAATTGTTCCGCAGACTTCCGTCATGACTTACATGGGATGTTAAAGTCGACTTCTTTTAAACCCCACGGATTCTTGTAAATTTCTTCTTCCGAACCGCCGTCATCTACACCAAGTGTTGATGCAAACTCGTCATGGAATTCTAATGAGTCGTGATCGATTCCTGCAGGCTTGTAATCTGGGAGGGGTAGCCGGAACTCATCGTTCATTTTGGAATCAATTCTGTCGTACATCTTGGTGCCCATGGTTTTATTGGTCGGATCAGTCAAGTTCATAAAGCCCATGGTGGCACTGTTAGTTAGCCATGCTGCTTGATATGCACGGGTTCTCAAGTCCGGTTTGTTGATTCCATTCCTTTGGTCAGACGCTGGACTTGTCTTATTAATATTGACAAACCCGCCACGGTCTGTCAGCACAAGCTTGGAAATTCCCAACGCGGCGGTGCCGCCTTTCAACATTGTCACTGTGAAGTCAAGAGTGAGGTTCATGTTGACACACTCCACCTCAGGCTCGATAAATAGTAAATCCTCGGACCATGTGATACCTCGGACGTGTCCACTGGGTAATGTGTGGTTTCTGAAACCGATTCCACCATTTTTCGCATCCACTATCAATCCTTCAACAGGTCTGATATCATCTGTCAAGGCAAGAGATTCCAGAAAACGGTAGGTGCCGGATGGAATTGGCTCACCATTATCATACTGATCGATAAAGTTGGTGGTCAGCTGCCGCCATTGAATGTCAAAAAAGTTGGAAACGGTTGTTTTGCGATTCTTGGTCCCGCTCATATAAATATCGTGCAAGACCTGTGGGACTGTAGAGTTGAGTTTCGGTTCATTGCATACCGTGGTGGTGGTGTTTTTAGAATAAACAACCTTGCCGGAGCTATAGGGACATGGGACCCGGCAGCCCACTATTGAGCATCTGCGAGTAAAAGGAACATCAACCCGAGGTGAGGTACCGGGGAAGAAAGCGCCGGAATCGGCGACATATTTGAACGACCCCAGCGTGGTGTCACTGCCGACTTCGTCTCGCTCATATAAACCAAGGGGGGTAATTACACCAGCGATAGAAACGAGGAATGCAGCAAGTGGGATAATGATGGAAATCCAGGCCACAGAGGTACGCACGCCATGACGCTGGGCTGCGTCGGTCTGGAGGAGTAGTGGCCAGTGGGAACTTTGCAAAGCTCTACCGGCGACGTTCCTGAAGTCTTATCAGAGGAACCAGACGATAAAAAAGGGTGGAAAGGATGAACGAACCAGGTTGCAGCTGACGCTCGATCATTGAGTTGACTGGCAAGAATAAAGGTGAGAGCGGTAGGAAACCAGAGCTGGGCTAAGTAGAGATCCAATTAGAGTCCCCATCAACGCCTCGCCCAACTTGCATGGACCCACCAAGAACAATGCCAAAGGCAATCAGACCAGCCACATAACCTGCCGTCCACTCGATCATCGTGAAGCATGGACAGCCGTGGTGCACCGAGTTGTCATAGCAGAGAAGGCCAGTCGGCTCCAAAGTAAAACTACGCGTACATATTTAATCTGCGAACACGCCAACCGATAAATACGAGTGGGCTGAAAAAAGCCTCGATAAGGTTGCCGATGCATGGTGTGGTGTGGCACCCCTTGTACCACTGATGACTCCTTAGGGCCTGTCTGGTGGCCTCATTCACGCCATTCTGTTTTCGCCTTGCCAAAGTGGAACTGGCGATAGCTCTGCGAGCCAATCTCCATTGGCGACGCCCAAATAACCGTAAAATAGGCATAATTTCCGGCACCGTTGAGTTCGACGACAGGGGTCAAGGCTCGAGCTGAATGTAAGACGGGCATATTCTGCGGCGCAAGCGACCGATCCTTGCCAATTAGAAAGCTCGAGCTGAACCGGTGTCGACTCGGATGATTCTCCAATCGCTGTTGGCTAGTGCGTTATAATAATGAAGGCTTGACGCAGGAGCGAACCCCCGCCGTACTAACTATCGACGTTTGTTCAGTCGCACTTCGGTGCCCTGCTTCTGCTATGGCTAGACTCCATCCACTCTTGGGGCTCGTATTGAGCTTTGCCATGTTGAGTGCTGCGGCTGTTGGTGATGAGGGCTATGAGTATTGCTACGGAAGTGGGTCCATCTGTGAGGCATCAGATAATCTCGAAAGGGTCTGCAATGAAGATGGGGGCCTGGTTGAGTATCGTGAGTGCATATGCAAGTCAGGCTGGGTTCCGTCTCGACTGGCGTAAGTCTCAACAGCCATGAGAAGACGAAGAACTTTACTAACCAGGATGATCAATTAGATGTGATAACTGTCTGGATGTCATGGGCGAAACCAGTGGTGATTCTGCCGTTAGGTTTAGCTCGTTGTGTGAAGAGGAGAGCTATTCGATTGGATCAATCCCTTCAACCATAATCGCGTCGCAATCGGCGCGCAACAAGACGATCGAAGTACCAACGATAACCACGACAAGCACACTTGATATGAGTTTTACGACCTACTCGGTATCACTGTCCTCGGTAGAGCCGCATACAAGAACAGTTGTTGGGCACACGCCGCCATCTCTGCCTCCACTGGCATCCGAAACGGGCTCTACGTCAAAGGGATCTAAGGTACCAGCTAGAAGGAAAGAAATGATCGCCTTAGTGCTGGTAGTGGCAGTGATGGTTTACTTGTGATGAGAGATATGAGCATGGGGTGATTGGCCTGACGGTTTGGCAAGAATCGTCTCATTTGGCAAAGTGCCTGGTGAAGCTGATATTTGGAAAGGCTATACTAGAATAAAATACAGGGTCTTTAATGAGATCTTCGCCATCAAAAACGAGACTGGCAATTTGCCAATCACGACTGCTCTGCTCTCGGGGCTGCTTGACTGGTTGGGAGCAAGCACGTGACTGTCTTCAACCTGGCTACCCCACTGAGGCTGACCAGCGGTTGCCTAATTCACATGGTAAATAAGATGAGCGTGATCTCAATACACTGGATGGGTTTTCAGATATTAGAGCCATCAATAGTTCATTTTCAAATTTATCATCATGCCAATGTCAGCCAATGTCACGGACGAGTACGAGTTGGTTGACCATGGTGACACGGCGCTGGATCCTACCATCGTCGCTAAGATTCGCCAATGGCTTGAACCCACCGATTATCTGGCCGATTCGGGCGAGTTTCGTCGTCACCTCTTGTCCCAGGCTCCAGGTACAGGACTTTGGATCTGTGAGACGGATGAATACCGAAAATGGCACGATTCACCGGATCACGGCAGTCTCTGGATCAAGGGCGTTCCGGGGGCTGGCAAGTCTGTAATGGCCGCCTCCATCATCCAGCACCTTCGCATCACTGAGGCCTGTCCTGTGCTATTCTTCTTTTTCCGAAACATTGTTGCTGCCAACTTTTCGCCTCGTGCCCTTATCCAGGATTGGCTGGCGCAACTTCTGCCCTACTCTCCCAAGCTTCAATTCGCCCTCCAGCCGCGTCTGAACACCAATCTGGCCGAGACTTCGGACAATGATCTCATCCAGCTTTTCCTTGACGGAGTTTCATGCGTTCCAAAGCTTTACTGTGTCGGAGATGCTCTGGATGAGATGACCAGTGAGAATAGACAATTCCTCGATCATCTCAACGGCTTGGCTACTTATCGACCTCGCTCCCTCAAGCTGCTTATGACCAGCAGGCCCAAGCAGCATCTGCAAAGTGCCCTACGGGACTCATCTATAGTCCACATCAGTCTTCAGCAGAAGCTCGTGGATGCTGACATCATGTCATATATCCGCCATCGATTTGACCAAGCCCCGAAATCCGCCACGCAGGAACAACACAAACAACAGATCATCAAGATGGTGGCTTCAAGGTCTGAAGGATTGTTTCTCTATGCGAAGCTCACGATGGATCAAGTAGAAGCTTCACTACTGTCTGAAAGTCCGGTAGACATCACTCGTCTGGAAGAATCTCTCCCAATCGGCTTAGAGCAAATATACACAAGTGTGTTAGCCAAGCAGCGTACAGAACACGGAGTCGGAATGGATGTACAGGTTCTAGTTCTCGAAGCAGTCACTCATTCATCCCGCCCTCTGCGACTGTATGAGCTTGCAAGCCTTATTCAATGTGTTTATCCAAATATCGCAGTACCGAGTGGCTTTAAAGCCTTAGTCGCCACAGGCTGTGGACCATTGGTGGAAATATTGGAGGACGAGACCCTGCAGGTTATTCACCATTCATTTACCGAGTTTCTGCGTGGTGATAGCCGAAAAGACTCTACCGGATCTGGCTTACCAGACGAGTTTCCAATCATCAACTCCGATAAAGCGCACAAGCGTATGGCTATTAGTTGTCTTCAATACCTCCAGTCTGGGTCTCTCTTGCTTGAAGATGAGCGATCTAGCAGCTCATCTACCCACCCCTCAATAGCCTATGTACAGCCTCGACACCTAATCGACCGAGTAATAGCGAATCGTAAGATTCTTTTGGGATTGAAGGATGAAAAGGATCCATTCAGTTACCGCGAGGCTCGCCTTCTTCATCCATTCCTAAGCTATGCTGTCGAAAACTGGACCTACCATTCGCATCATTATGACGTGGAAGATGAGGATATGTTTGCTGCCATTATTGGGTTCCTGGATGCCAGGAGCATAGCCTTTCACAGATGGCTCGTCCTTCAGTGGGGTACGACATCAAAGACCAAAGATAGCATGGAGGGTATTCCAATTTCGCTTCACATCGCAGCATATGCCGGGCTATCTGAACTTGTCTTCAAGCTACTGGAGCATGGTTCATCTGTTTCTGCTGTAGATGCCCAAGATCGCATCCCGCTACATTGGGCTGCGGCCAACGGCCACGCGAAAGTCACGTCACTCCTCGTCCAATATGGTAGTGATCCCAACATTGATGATGCGCGCGGCCTGAAGCCAATTCATCTAGCTGCTCGAAAGAACCACGCTGCGGTCGTTAAAATCCTTCTTGAGGCGGGCGTTGAGCCAGAAACTGTCAAAACAAAAGAAGAGCATTCAGGCCCCCTTGCGGCAGGCGAGAGGGTCACCAAGGGGGAGTGTGCGATTCTTTATGCCAGCCAGGCTGGGCATACAGAAACTATCATGACAATGATGCCGTTCTGTAATCCAGAGCTTTTAGAGCGACTATTGTGTGAATGCTGCCTATTCGGCCGCACTGATGCCGTTTTGGCCATTCTCAACACATCTAATGTCTCAGTAGACGCTACATACCGCGGAGCCACAGCTCTGTATTTTGCATGTAGCAAGGCAAATGTGAAATGCGCGGAGGCTCTTATCAATCGTGGTGCCAATGTAAGCAAAATGTCGAAATACTTGCCGCGGACTTTCTTGCGGGGTGGTAACTGGCTAAGAGAAGTAGCGACGGCACCGCTACACTGCCTGATCAAGGCATGGCAGCAAGACAACCATTCCCAGTGCCTGGCTATATTTAATATGCTAGTCAAAGCCGGCGTTGACCTGGAGCAACCGAACGGTCAAGGAGATACTGCTCTGTTCGTCGCGGCTCGGTCTCCTATCCAAAAAGACCAAGGCAACTATGACGCACTCGCTTTGCAAACCTTGCTTGAAGCAGGGGCAGACGCGAAGAAGACTCAAAGGCGGGATACACCCCTGCATATAGTTCTTTCTATTTGTCGCAACCTAAAAGCTGTGCAGCTTCTTGTCGAGCATGGGTGTAATCCAAACGAGCTAAATTCCCGAGGGAGATCTGCCTTGCATTTATGTCTAGTTCAGCCTGGTAGGGTGACGGTGGACGAAAACACTGAGGCGATAGTCAACTACCTGCTCGACCATGGAGCCAACCCCGACGTGCAAGACCAAAATGGATACACAGCGGTCGAGAATGCCATGTCTAACGGCCCAAACATATTTAGGATACTACTTTCGAGATGCGACGACAAGCTAGTCAAACAACGGTGCTGGTTCATGCTACCATCCCGCAGTAGCACAGAGGAATTCACTGCTTGCCTTGAATTATTGCTTGCAGAAGGCATAGACATCAACACAAGAAATAAGACAGGTCTGACTCTCTACTTGTGTTGTCTATCTAACGAGGACAAGTTGCGTGTTCTTCGGGAGCACGGGGCTTCTACGGACGTGGTGGACGGAGAAGGGAACAATGCTCTGCATATTCTGTGTCGATCCACCTGCGAGCGCAAAACGCTAGAAAGATTCGTTGTTGCTGGGGTAGATCCACTCGCCAGAAACGATGAAGGTGATACACTCCTCCACCAGCTGGCCTATTGGTACAATCAGCATCCGAGTATGGCCGACTGCGTCCGTTGGCTTGTCAGCCTCGGCGTACCTGTCAATGCCGTCAACAACAGGGGCCTTACTGCTCTTCACCTGTGCAAAAGGCCGACCGACTACAGGCCTGATGACAGACATGATGAGACAGTGGAGTTTGTAGACGCCATCAATGACAAAAAAACCGTCAATTTTGAGATTGGGGACAGCAACGGCCTGACTGTATTGCATATCGCGGCCACTCGGTCTGGAGTTGAAGTAGCTACCCTTGTCGCTGCCGGTGCGGATTTGAGCTTCTTGACGACCGACTCACAAAATGTTCTGCATCTGGCGTGTCGCGCCCGTAAGCCTGACATTCTTGGCCAGTTACTAGATCAGAAAGGTCCTATAGATATCAACCAAAAAGATAAGTTTGGCAGAACGCCACTGCACTACGCTTGTATCTCTGGAGAAGTTGAGTCAGTAGCACTCCTTCTAAGACACGGTGCAGATGCGCATGCTATCGACTCGTACAAGCGCACTCTCCTACATGCTTGCGTGGAGTTCAAAATAGAACAAAGCATATGGGATATTCACAGTCAACAACGCGCTGGCCTGCAAGGCCTTCCAGCAGACCCTCTTCGACCGAAACATTCCTGGTTCAGCTACAGCGACAAAGCTGAGCCTTGGTACGAACGTCGGTATGGAGAACCAAAAGCGTCAATACGCAGGAGCTTCTTTCCGCAGGTTGTCACAATTGTGAAAATGCTTCTAGAGAAAGATATAGACATTGCTGCGATTGATAAATTGAGGCGCACGGCTCTAGAATTCGCCCTGAGCGTGGGGTGTGCTGAAGTAATCGAGGTGTTTGCCAAGGACGATGACCTGTTTACTAAAGCGACAGAGTATTTGGAAGAGGATCGGCTCAAAAGCCTAGATATAGAGGAAATACGGGAAGAAATGAAAGCTCAAATGGCTTTGATTCGACCAAGATCTGTGTTCGGCACTCCGCATCACGACAAGTCTATGTTTGATGAGGTTTCAAAGTCGCCATCTCGATACCTTGACCTTCTCACATGCGAAGACGCCATCAAAATAATCACCGACGGGTTTTCTACCGCGCCATCCGACCCTTTACACTACCATGTTCTGGAGAAGTTAATGAATCCTAAAAATATGCAGGTAGCTGAGGGTGTACCTCAATTGGTATTACACTTCAGCTCATTCGCATCCACCGAGGGTCCACTGGCCAAGGCGCCACCACTGACTGGCTACGACGACGACATGAAGACTTGCTGGACTGCCCTGCAACTGGTATGTCAGTGGTCTGAGCCCAACATGCTAATGCTGCAATATCTCGTGGAAAAGCTTCGCGTTGACGTTGACGCTCGGTGTGCAACCCTAGAGAAAATCGACTATAGACAAACCACCAAGCCAAAGGTTGTCCCCGGAGGAACTGCACTCCATGTACTTGCATCGGCGGACCACTGGTGGCAGGTTCAGGGAATGAAGTATCTAATCGCCAATGGAGCTTCAGTCGATGTTCGAGATGAAAACGGCCAAACTCCTCTTCATATAGCTGCATGTGGATCCAGGCGCGATATCCAGAGTCCTGACAGGAAGGCAGGATATTGGAGACCTGATGCTGTCCGCGCTCTTCTTGCCCATGGGGCCAACCCGAATGCTTTGGACAACAAGGGCTTGTCGCCTCTACACAAAGCTACAGTTGCGCCAGAAATAGCACGCCTGTTGCTGGGCGGAGGCGCTGATCCATTGATTGGCGAAAAGAATGCCCTATTCACGGCCATACATCATCAAAATCTTGCGGCATTGGAGATTCTTCTTGATCACGGGGTCAGCGTCGACTCTATTGACGAAAAAGGCCACATTCAAGATGTAACTTTAACGCTCACGGAGCCACGCAAGTTATATGCAGCTGTGTGCGCAGCCTTCACGCCGCACCCAAGCGTACGCCTTCATCATTCAGTACCGCTGATTCGCGCCCTCGTCAAACGCGGGGCAAATTTGTATCTGCCACTGAACGAGAAAGAAACAATGATCCACTTCCTGTTCGAGTATCCAGAGTACTGCGTCGCGAAGGCCTTGTTAGAAGAGCCGTGCCTATCGCGGATTGACTTCAACAGTCGTGATCAGCGAGGCCGGACGGTGTTGATGGCTTCGTGCACCATGCGCCATAGTCCGAGGCAAGACATACTCCCGTCCTTGCGTATCCTGGACCATGGCGCGAATGCAACATTGACCGACCACGAAGGCAAGACGGCGCTCCATCACCTCTTGGAAAACAACAGTTTTTCCGACGAGATGCTCTGCCAGTTCATTAGCCGTGAGGAGGTCGAGCCCACACTGCTCGTGAAAGACGGCAGTGGGTATTCACCATTCCACTATGCTCTGCGCAACTTGCGCCCCAAAGTTTGTGATTTGCTGTTATCCAAAGGTGCCAATTTCTTCGAGCCTGACCCAAATGGACTCACCGCCCTACACTACATCGCAAACCAGTGCCTGGACGCTGATCGGCCAGTGCGGTTTGGTGGGATGCATCTAAAACTCCCACAAGACCATTTTGCACAGTGCCTGGGCCTCTGGCAAAGGTTCTTGGCTGAAGGGGGCTCAATCAACGTGACTGACAATGCTGGCAATACTCCCCTCCTTACATATCTGTCGTCCAAGGTACATCCGATACCCTCGAAGGATGTGTGCCATGTAAAACACTACGATCAACTGTTTCCGCCTGACAGCGGCGTCGACATTTTTGCTGCCAACTACAATGCTGAAACGGCGCTGCACGTCGTCACTGGCCGAAATAATTTCGTCTACGTCAATGGTTACCATGACAAGGTACTATTCGAGACAATGATGGCTAAGGGACTGGATCCGTTGAAGGAGGATGCTAGGGGAAGAAGTGCATTGGACATTGCGAGTGCTTGCGACAAGAAGGATATTCTGATGGTGCTGGAAAGAAAGTAGTACTGAATATCGATTGGCTCAGAAATTTTCCCCTCAAAAGCTCGACCGGAAATTTCAAATATAACTATTTTGATCTATTCTCTTAAGAGTATCTTTGGGAACGTCTTGCAGGTTTGCCACAATGTCTTGTTTGTAAATCCAATTAACAAAGGTGGGTAAGAAATACACAACGTGTAGTGAAAGAGGGGTCTAACAAGTATCGTTCATTTTTGAGCTGTAGTTATCAAATGTCTATTTCATCACTTTTATTGATTAGTGAATCTGATAGGCGCATAAATTGAACCCAGTCAGCTTTTGGTAGAAGCTGCGGCGCTTTTGGCAAGAAATCAGCATCTACGCCCTACGCCCTACACCCTACGCCTTCAGGCCTACGCCTTGAACATACGCCTTGACCGAAGCGCCCTGCGCCTTCAGCCCTAGATCTTGGTATTGAAATACCTCAGTTCACAAATTGGAGATTTTCAACGTTCATATCCACCAACAAACACTCAGGTACCAATCACCTCCTTTGCACCCACCTTCCTGCGCCAACTAGGCATTCATCTCAGCTCCCATGCAAATTATATCGTCACTTGAAACTCTATAGATCTCTTCACTAAGTTATTAGTGTCCAATGGCAGACGAAAATATCAGACCATACGAGATTAGCGTGTCGGAAGACGCTATCCAGGATCTCAAGACCCGCTTGTCTCTGGCTCGCCTGCCTGATGAGTTGGAGGAGGCAGACTGGGATCTTGGCGCTCCTCTAGGAGACATCAAACGCCTCGTGAGCTACTGGAAAGATCAATTTGATTGGCGACAAGCTGAGGCGAAATTTAACCAATTGCCGCACTTCATGACTCGAATATCCATTAACAACGATATCGATTTTGGAGATTTCGAAATTCATTTCATTCACAAAAAGAGCTCGGTGAAAAATGCAATTCCTCTGCTTTTCATTCATGGCTGGCCGGGCTCTTTCATCGAAGTTACAAAAATCATCGACAAACTGACGATTGGGGATGGAAATCTGGATGGCCCATTCTTTGACGTCGTTGCACCATCATTACCCAACTTCGGGTTCAGTGATGGTGTAAAGAAGCGCGGGTTTGGATTCGAGCACTATGCGGAATGCTGCCACAAACTCATGCTCCAGTTGGGATATGAACAATACGTGACTCAGGGGGGTGATGATGGATATTATATCAGCCGTACCATATCTCTGTTATATCCTGCACACTGCAAAGCTACTCACTTGAACTTCGAGTACGCAGCTGGACCACCCTCGTTTTTCAAATCGCCGCTTTCTGCCATCCGCCATGCTATCCAACCATACCCCCAAGCCGAAAAGGAGGGCCTCAAACGGATGCAATGGTTTGAGACTGAGGGCTCTGGCTACCAGGATGAAATGTCCACCAAGCCTCAGACCATCGGTTACGCACTTCAAGACAGTCCGGCTGCCCTACTGAGTTGGATTTATGAGAAGCCGCATGACTGGTCAGATTATACTTGGACCGACGAGGAAGTGTGTGCGTGGATTAGCATATACTGGTTCAGCAAGAGCGGCCCTGCAGCGACGGCTCGAATTTACTATGAAGTCCAAAACAACTGGAAGAATAGCCCCAACAAGATCACTCCGGAGCGCATTGGTCAATGGATTGATCATGTAAAGATTGGCTTCTCTCGGGCGCCCAAGGAGCTACGTATTCTGCCAGCAACGTGGAGAGCTCAGCACGGCAACATTGTGTTTGAGAGAACACATACTCGTGGTGGACACTTCTTTGCATACGAACAGCCAGATCTCCTTGTTGGAGATGTAAGAGAAATGTTTGGGCGTGGAGGCGGGGCGTATGATGTTATTCCAGGGAAGTCGGGATATCGTGCGGAAAGTTAGGCCTAAAGATTTACAATCAGCCTCAGGCGTTCTCTCCCTCATCTATATGAAGTTATGTGTAATTCTAGTGGCTTTGGAAATGAAATGGTCATCAAGGTATGATGTGCTTGTATTCAAACACCCGTCGACATTCCAAACGATCAGAAGAAAGGTTGCTGCTGTGAGTGAGAACGCAACAACGTAAAATGATGTGCTAAAGGTCTGACAGCACCTTTCAATTGACACCGCCTGTCCAGTCTTTCAACCTCAGGCCTAAAGCAATAGGTAATACCTCATAATCCTAACATAATAAGTAAACCTAACATTATTATTTGTCAGGTGATTTAGGCTGGTTATTTTGTTGAATTGGTAGGTGGCCTGCTGTGAGGTGCTGTCCGACTTTTGACTCATCATTTTAGTAGGAGAAGTTCTGAAACGAGTATGCCAGTAACTCAATATGCGAGTGCAAGTAGTTTATTATGTTTTTATTATTTCAGATATTCTGGTTCTGGTTCTAACTCGGTGGTTTACCAAGGCACCAGAACATAGATTGAGAGTCACTCGGCCGTTTCCTTATGACTCCCAACATTTCAATCCCGCTGAAATCAATATTTGTCAAAATTAGGTCCCATAAGGCGAGGACCCTGCTGACAAGGTTGGCGTTATGTAGACTTTTTTGCTCGAGCAATATTGAGTCCAACCATCAAGCGTCCTGTTCTTCATTACAACACTGAATCCTTTATTCCCCAGGATGTTCCTCGAGCTGGTACAAATAGTTTGAATCGCACTATCAGAAATGCTGTTTCCAGCGCCGACTGGATATTCGATTTCGAACACTGGCTTTTTGGCCGCGATAAGTGGTTGATACAGGCCACACTCTGAATACCGGCTACAGCTTTCAACAACTGCAAAACGGACGTGGTTGATGACCTGCGGTATGATGGTTGGGGAGTTCTTCAAGCCCATCGCTATTCCTTTGGATGCGGCTGCTTTTGAAAGAAATTTGACGTAATTTACGGCATCCGATTCGGTCAGGTTGAATCCATTGTTATTTTCCTAGCCAGCGAGTGATTAACTAAAAGCCATGTCTAGAAAAGAATGTCTAAGGCAGTTGGGTAATTATGGACATGTTGGCTGAGTACTTACATAGCTATTGATGTTGTCAGGGTCTATGGCATCGCATCCCTTTTTTTGTGCAAGAGCAATGCGTTGCTTCATGATCTTGCGGACATTTGCACTGCGTATGTCGAGCCACCGCTCCCTTGGCCAGCCATCAAGCTGATTTCCAAGGTCCGCTTGTTTGAACAGGGCTGCGTCGGAACGCCAGGCCTCCCATGATCCGGCGCTAAAATAGCAAATGACCCTTTTGTTCTTCTTTTTGAGAGCAGCAATAGACTCGGCAGAGTTGTCGTAAAGATCTAGATCCCAAACCTTGACGTTGGGAGACATGCTTCCAGTGCCAACCTTGATGGGGTTCAGCAATACAATCTGCCATGACGTGCCGACCAGGGGCTGCCAAATTTTGGCTCTGTTGAATAATTTCCCCAAAGTAGTACTTGCATCATCAACTTCGGCAGAAACCGGGGTAGCTGTGGTAAACTCAGGCCCAAAAACCACCAGAGCTACCCACAGGAGCCATGAGACCAATGGTAGTGTCCTCGGCACAATCATTCTGCGGAATTCCACCTCCAACCTGGCTATTCTCGGAACGGTGGTTCAGTTGAACCAATAAAGGAAGTCATAAAAAAGACCTCACAAAACGAACATTCGAGGTGCAATGTTGAGATATTCTGACCGGAGTTACACCTTCTAAAGAGAGAATAATCTGTCGATAACAGATGGCATCCATTGGTGTAGCTTTGGTAGAGAAACCCAATGTAATTTATGTTTGTATTTCGGCCTTTACGTCATTGTCTAGGGTTTCAAAAGCTCTCTGTCAAGTTCGTGAGCCACGGGCCTTCCTGAGTCCGACGATGTATAATTCCCACTCTAAATTGGATTTTGAACTTTAACATGTACCATTAAAAGCCACACTACTAGTGGCATTTCTTACAACATTAAAGGTGGACTCGTCTTTCGATGTTGGATTGAACTATTCGTGCTGATCATTCCGCCAGGTAGTATTGTGATGTCATTTATCTTCTAAGTTGGCCGCCTAGAGTGCATAAAAACATGTAAAATGACATTAACGCTGTTATTGAGCGACTCACTCCCTTTTAGTGAGCTAAGATACCAACACCAAGTGACATAAAATTAAAATACCGGGCTACCGCAGGATAGATGGCAATCACATCCAACAAATCTATTTCATAAACGATTATTTAAATTTCATCTCTAACTCGCTGATGGATTGTTCGAGACTCAATCGTTATGTGGAACGTTATACTACTTGATCCCTGCCACAATAGATCCCATTCAGCTGAAAGAGAGTTTGCGTGTTCAGAGAAATGTGGATTGAAGTCGAAATCAAAGTTTGGAGCGGATTCAACGTTGGCTAAAAGTATCGTTTTAATAAGCTTCATGGCATTTGCATGATTTCATCTCTGTGGAGATGCACATTCCTATTTACATTCCGATATACAGTCTTACCAACAACTGTGTAAATCCCTCATATTTGGCTGAAGTGTATTTTATGATTGTAAATCCTTTCCTGTAATAGTTTATACCAGTTCACATGATGGTCATAGGAGTAATAGCCATAATATTCAAGCATGCTCTCTAATCAGAGGAAGATCAGAAAGGAGGAGATAGCGAATGAAAGGTGACCACCCACAAGTAACAAGAAAAGCACCATGTCGTACTACCGGGTTTAATTGGCTTTTATGACCCTGTTTTCGGCCAGTCAAACGCAGGCTACTTTGTTACGGCGGGGTCTAGTGTGCCGTTACTTTTGCCTCTGCGGTGTGTAGTCTCTTCAATTTCAAAGTAATCTGTGTGAATTATCATCGCATTTCCAAGAGCCAAACATGTAGTCCAGATTCACGATTTTTATGATGCGAAGCTTGATGGTCTTAGTCGAGCTGTGGTCAAATGATTGTAGATGAGAGAAGATGGATACTGTCTTGATCTCCACAGGGGATTATCGCCGGCACAAAAATGTAAATTGGATTATGGAAATTTAGTTATTTATGGAAAACTAAAAAGGGTTTCGGTGGCATCTTAACGATTCACATTGTTAGGTATTAACTTGGAAGGGCCCGTGTGGTTGCAGTCATTGATGTGGCCATCAAACGGCATAACATCCTCCTGCCTCTGAACGTACCATGGCATATCATTCGCCGATATTCAAAGCACTCGGTGTTTAAAAGGTGGAAACCATCATGCTTTAGACATGAAAGCGTCTTTTGATAGTTGGCCATACTTTTCTTGTATTCTCTTGGCAAACTTATCGAAAATTTAGGACTTCATCGCGGCACTTTGCTAAGCTGCTCTGCCTTAGACACTACTAGTGTGTGAAGAGCAGGTTTCCGACCAAGCTCAAGTTCATTCAGACATGTATTTGCAATGTCCATTCTTACAGCCCTCGCACAGGTGGCTGAAATGGGGCCCCTTTGACTCATTAAAATAATGAGGTTGTTCCTTCTCGATGCCTCTCCATTTCTTCAGGCGGTAAGAGACTCTCTCCGCATAAGATTCGACGTTGACCTTTGGATGGCTGAGCCTATTGCATTCCTTGCAGCGTTGGTGATATACCCTTGCGTTGTAACCTTCGTTGTCGTACATTCGGATGGTGATGGCAATCATCTTGCTTGACCACCCGGGGGCGCTACAGCCAGGGTTGCGACAGAAAAACCTCCCCATGATGTTCGTGTCGTACTCTTTGATGCATGTGTCGCTATCGTCAGTCTCGTGGAAATGAAAGGAGAGATGATCCTCTTTGAGCTTGTCGGACACTCGATCGTGTAGCGAGGGGAACATGGACGAGATTTTGGCCACTCTTGGCTTCTTGGAAGGCATGGCGGATATCTTGAGGAGGTGCTGAGTCTGATGGAGCGAATTCTTGAAGATTGAAGACTTCATTGGAACCAAAGTTTCGTCACAGTGGGCGAGGTGTTCTTTGTATGAGCTGTAAAAAGAGGGGAAGAGAAAAGGTCACGACAACAGAAGAGGGGGGAGGACAGTCTGTGGGGTTCTGTTTGGCTCCCTCCTCTATGACTTCTATTGGCCTGAATGGAGAGTAATGTCGAGCCAATGACGCGCAAAAACAGTGCCAAAAGGAAAGGGATGTGCTGGGGGCTGATGTCTGAATACTTCCATCAGGGTATTACCGAGCGAGTGAAGCTGTACAGGTACCGTTTGAACCAAGGCGTCGTGCCACCTGGAGGGAACCAGGAAGTGGCAGGATACGTTTTTAATATCGATGAACAGAAACTGTTCAAGGCATGATATTTTGGGCAAGAAAGAATACATAAGGGCACTTGGATCGCGAGGCTCCATTTGGTTTGTCTGATACGTGATTCTGGTACAGTTACAGACCTTTCCCAGGTATGGTCGGCCTCCCGCATAAGCCCCGCGGCAGGTGGCGCTCATTGTTTCAGTGAGGTACAATATCAAGATCGATGTTATTTTAGGATTTTCTTTTTGTCTATTGATGAGCCAAATTCAATTCGGGGTCTACAAAAAGCGAGGAAGACGTGGAATCAACACGACTCGTTATGAGGAACATTAAGACGGGTCGACTGTTCAATGTACACTACAGTCTACGAACTACATCAAGTTACTCTGGTGTGTATCGCAAGAAATACAAACGGTAGACTTTGCGTGGGATACAACATCTCGGAAACTGTTTTGATGCCCCCAAAATACCTATCTACGCCCTTTCCGACTGTTATACCACTCGAATCTCGCCAAAGATGAACAGAGCAACTGTCCCCAGAGCGGCGTTCAATACAATATTATAAGCTGTCCGACATCATCATCAGAATGGTGGACGCCAGAAGAGCAATAAGCTGAAGTATTGAATCAGCTCTGATGAAGGTAGGCGCCTTATCACCTCTCGAGACTCTACTTAAAGCTTTTTTGCAATAACCCAAAGAGTGGTCTCCTCTTCATCCCCCTCTTCCTTAGCCTTCTCTACTTTCAATCCCTTCTCGGCCATTGCCTTCATGGTCTCCTCGGTTCCCGGTCCCATCCCCCACACCTGTGCCCCTTCACCAAGCCACAGGGGCCAAACGCCCGGATTCAAAGGATCCGTCTGGAAATTTGCCAACAAACATCCTCCAGGACGGAGCCAGTCCTTTGCCTTGCCAATCATTACCGCCTGCTCCTCTGATGGTAGATGGCTCATTGAATAGAGCGCTATGATCGCGTCAAAGGTGTTGGCCGGGAGCGTAAGCTTGGTCATGTCGCCTTGCACAAAGTCCACTCTTGGAGCGAAACGCGCAAGGTTCTGCTTCGAAATCTCCACCTGTTTGTTCGATAAATCATTTGCGACAGCTGTAGCGTGGGGATTTTCTGCCAGAATTGTTTCCAACACCGGACGCCCACCTCCGCAGCCTAATTCCAGAACCTTGACAGGAATCTCGTTGGACGCAAGCTCCGGGACCTTGCTACGCAGCTCGGCCAGGTTGGAGAGCCGAAGAGGATGATGTTTCACCGTCCAGTCATTGTACTTTTCAGCAATGATATCATAAGACGCCTCATTTTGTTCCTTGACGTCTCTCGGAGGAGACGTAAGGGGCGAGTCGGTTGCCTGGGATGCCATTTTTATGTGGTGCCGAGACAGTTGCAATAAAGATACACCAAGGAATATTTGGCTGGTTTTTTGCTTCGAAAGGTGTTAGCACGCGGTCATTGAATTGCGTCCTGGGTGGAATAAATACATTCAGTGGCAGTCGTCCATTGCCGTTTGCGCTTATTTTGGGCTTCTTCACGCCGTGTGACTCAAGTCTTAGTGTATGGCCGCTCTAGCAAATTCTCAATTACTGGCCACGTCCCCTAGCAATGCCCTAAATGGGACGCCTGCGAGGTTGCGTGCTTGGCCTGAGCTTATTAATACCGCGTGTGGGCTAGATACCCCGCAGTTCACAGCACATGCAAGGCCGATGTCAAGTCCAAGAACGTCATCATGGCTCGACTCTCAGCCTACCAAAGAACATCAACTAGCTCCTGAAACTGGTCGGCAGCTAAGCGCGTCACCTATATATCGTGAATAGTATATTCCAAGGCCAATAGCTAGGAGCGCATGTACGCGCATACATCATCAAACCCGCTTACTCAAGGAAAATGGGTGGCCAACAGCATTCGCAGCAGTCAAGTGAATCGTTCTGTCACCTCAAGGAGGCCAGTGGTTGTTGGAATTTGGCCATGGGTCGATTTCCTAATTCGGTACTTGAGTCAATTATGAATCATCATTCGCTTTAAAACGGCAGAATGTGTCCAACATCACTGTAGCTATCCCAAGTAAGAAATCTTTCCGGCCAGCTCGCTTGGAAAACTTACTGGGTATCAACAGCTCCACTGCTAGAAGAAGCTTAATGAATAGAATGTGGGCACAAATGCTGGAGAACACAATCCATCGCTGTGCGTCGTCCTATTTCTGGATTAGTGCCACAGGGTCCACGAGAATGGCGAGGCGGTAAGAAAGCTTGGACTGCATGCACATCCACACGAGAATCCAGAAGCACCGGTACTGGAACAGCTCTCCAATATCTTGTTGCCTATCCATGGAATCTAGTTCTATAGTCCAAAACTCCCACCATTCATATACCAAGGCCACACGTGTATGCCCTAGCCAACAAGTAGAGTCATGGCAAATGTCGGCTTGGGCTCGTAATGTTCACTAAAATACGGGCATCGGTTAAATAAACAACGGCGCAAGCTCACTCGTATCTGCAGCAGCGTCGGCGCTAGCAAGGGTTGAAACCTGCGTCCCCGGAGCTTGTGTCGGTTCATCGACACTACCATCTTGGCACCATCTCATCGACCAGTTGCGATTAATTTATGCGCAATTTTATCTGCAATAATGCTCAGCTCTTTTTCAGCCGTGTCCCATTTCGACAAAAGTGGCTTCTGACCCCTGGTTAAACCTCAGGTGAGGCTGTCACGATCCACAGCGGCAGACTGCCGTCTCCACAGAGCTTGCATGTTCGAGACCACGGAATTCTGGCTATTTTCCCTATTAAAAGAGACGGGAAACCCAAAATCTCTTCAACTAACGTCATAGGAAACAAACCTCCAGTCGTAATTCAAGATGAAGATTGCCAATCTTTGCAATACTCTGGTGGGTGTTCTCGCCATCGGAACCGCCGAAGCAGGTCGTCGCCCTACAAAGATTTGCAGTTCCTCCATCGTCAAAACCACCACAACCTCGTCAGTCCGTACTACTAGTACTACTCTCTCCACGCAAACCAAAACCACCACGACTTCTGCTTCGGTCTCAGCTTCTACAACACCAAAGCTGCAGTGTACCGCCAAAAGCCCGATACCGAATATTCCGGATGGAAACTGCGACGGTCGACAAGGTGGTCTTCCAGATGGAACCATTCTGACGCTAAGCACGATCAACAACCTCGAAGATTGTGCTGCTGCTTGCAAGGCCAATGCTGAATGCAGATACCTAATGTTGTACTCGGGCGTCTGCTACATCGGCATTAACAACAGTCCGTGGACTTATTATCCCTTTCAACACTACATCTGGCGCTCCCCCGAATGCTTTGACTGTGTCAAGGTATCAAATTGATGAAGAGATGAACCTGCGCCTAAGGGTGTCCAACCCCATGACGCTGTTTATGTGTTCAGGAAGGATTAGTTTCCTTCTCCAAGGTTGGCAATATATGAGAAAGCTATGGGGAGACAAAAGTTTTTGCTAGGGCATCTGTAGAACATGATGAGCATAATGAAGGTCTACATCATCTTCTTATTTGACGTTATTCATAAGAGAGCAAAAATATAACATTCCCATTTACCCGACCGCGCGCCGTTCGACATTATCTAAGCCTTATATGGTTTCCTCATTACAAACGTTTGTATCTGCAATGTGCTTGTGAGAAAAGAATCACTCGTTTCCTGTGTATCAAAGTTGAGTCTCTTTCATGCAACAGAAGGCCAAGGTTTAAGTATAAGCCCATTAATTCCTAAAGTTTTCTTGTCAGTGACAGTTCACATACGAGGGGTATGGTCTCATCTTACAGCAGTGAAAGCTCGAGGTCGCCGTGAATCCTCGCCTTGAGCTGAATCTCGACTTCCAAGTTCAAGTCAAGACGTAACTTGAGCGCGTCGTTACTACCGCCGCCACCTTGCTGCTGCTGCTGCTGCTGCATCTGTTGCTGTTGCTGTTGCTGTTGGTTCCAATTGCCTTGGGCCATTTGGTTATCATCCTCATCATCCCACGACGGTCGCTTGCGTCGTCCGGCCTTTCTTTGTCCACCTGACTTCCTGGGAGCAACTTGTCTCTCCTCCTCTTCCGATCTGTCGCTGCTTTCGGGGTTTTCTTGGTCGAAAACGACCTCATTGCGCTGACCACACGTCAGTTAATTGGACAGAGACGGCCAAACTAGAGCCTTGGGCGTACCTTGGATGAAGACATGGGTGCAGGAATTGTTCTTTCAACAGACTTGCAACTTTGATGGAACCACAGTGAAAAGGGAAGAGGAATGAAGAGAGGGTTTACTGCATTTTAACCTGCACTCTGGCTTCTCAGATGTATCAAGAAAACCGGATGACGCGGTGGCAGCTAAGGTGCATACGTCATTCACTCAGTAACAGGGATATGGCGATGTAACAGGGGGTTGTTCATCAGGAACCGGCTTTGGGACAATCGCGGGGGAGGGTGGGATTGGCCAGAAAAGTGGACTGCATAATGACCAGCAAATCATCATCGCCAGACAAGCCTCTGAATTGAACATGTTGATGCAATGTGCGCCAGGATTAGGGAAGCAATTTATCTGTAGGTTAAACGTTCGCCTATGGGATTGCACTTGGATAGTTGGCCTTCATGCTTGTCGCGCTCGCAAACCCCCCTCTCATCGCTGACTCTCCCACCTCTCTCTCACCACTCCCCAATAGTGCTCCCGGTCAGCTCGAGCATGTGACACGTGGTCGCTGTCGACAAAGTCTTCCTGCTTCAAGACCAAAACGCATTTTCTTCGTGCATCTGCAGCATACTTCTAGATATAATGTGCCTTTACCAGGGGGCCAGCGCTGCTGCAGAGATGGCTCCTGCACCTCCTGCACGCTTCTATGACGCGCGTGCACGATCGTTGGTTGTCTGCCCCCAACGCACCACACAGTCCTGGCCCCGTAAAATGAGTATCCATAACCACAGGCTACCGCTGAATAGGTCTGCATAAGGCCACAGAACTTCAAGCTGCGCCCAGCGGTTACGGGGAACATTTTGCATGACTGATGAAGCCACTGCCTTGTACTTGAACCGACCAGGACACGAGTCGAAGATAGTTGTTGAATATGATGCCAACGAAACCTTGTCACTTCAAGTACGACAGGTTCGCGCCAGGCTTATGGCCATTCTCTGGTCAAACCCGAATTAAGATTAAGAAAAATTACCCTGGGAAGCTTTCATGAAGTTTGACTTGCAATAAATTAAGTGCTGCTGTGCATCAGGTCGAAGTAGCTAACTCCACGATTTGCTACACTGATCATGCTTCATATTTATCTTCAGTTATGCCAGGCCATCCGATATTTTTGTTCGACTTCAATCGAACACCATCTTGCAGTCAGCAACTAAATGAGTCAGCTTTCTTAACAAATTTGAACTTTTAAGTGCTCGTGACCAGCAAAGTCGCCGACCGTGCCAGAGTTCGGGCTGACCCGCGCATCATGTATGGTAGGGACAGATGCAAAAAAAGAAAATAGGATAATTCTTCGAGAATAATGGCCAGATGAGTAAAAATAACACTTGGAATATATCCTACATGACCTGGCACAACGAGGAGAGCTCAGCGTGCGGGGCTTCGTCGCGGTGAGGGGTTATAAGTAAAGTTTTCATCACTCGTAGCTATAGGGTAGCCCGGGTAGCTCAATTGGTCAGAGCGTGCGGCTTTTACAATGATTCACTGAATCACTTCGACACCGCAAGGCTGGGGGTTCGAGACCCCCCTCGGGCGACATCATATTTCAAGGAAATTTCCTTCTGGAATTAATTCTTTTTGCATTTACAATTTTTTCCCGTGATTTTTTTTTATTTCAGTAAGCTGGTACCAGAGCGTAAACAGGTCTGGGCAGTCCTTACCCGGTACTTCAAAATCACAGCCACCGGCGTCAGGCGACTTGCATACTTGTACCAATATTTTGAAAATCTCTTACAATCAGCTTACTGGCTGCTTCATTTTCAATTTGATAATAATATCACAATTGTTTCATTAACCCTGCTTGGGCCTGTCTAGAATGCTCTGGTTTGCAAACCTGAATGGGAATAGACCCAACACCATATTTTGGATCAATTGGGGAACATTGCCAGGGTTGGTTCATGATGAAGAAATCAATCATGTAGCTACCTGTGAAAAAAGACGAGGGTTCTTATCCATATCACAATTGCTATAGCATGGTAGTATTGTTCCTGGCCCTGATGCACACCTGAATCATGACCCACCACCAAGTGTGCCGAGAAACCGGCTGTGCCACATGAGAGTTGCGAAGGTCCATTTCGAATGAATAGCCATTTACGCGATAATACGACCCTTCAGAAACATAAAACGTAGGTGGGGGGTTAGCGTGGTGTACTTCAAGATCCATTTGCGATATCACATTTGTATAATTATACATTATGATTGAAATGTAGGAACCAGCTACTAATCAGAGAGGATACTGTGGGGAGACCAAATTCCTTTACTGGCAGTGGTTTAGCGGGTCTGAAGCATGCTGAGAGGAAGTAACTGTCCTTGTGTGAACAGAACTATGCAAGAGTAGGGGGTGAATTTCCTACCGCCTGAAATAATTAACAACGACAAATTGGTCCACACTAGGTGGCGGAGGATTCGAAAAGTATCAGTGATTCTTTAAGCCGTTACGGAGCATTTAATGATCTCCGGAATAAACCAGAAGACGAAAAAGTATAATCCACAAAATGTGTAACTTGGCCGTACTGTGTACAAAGAGGAGACGGGACATCGGTGATCTTCATAGCGGCTAGCACCAATTTCATGTCGATGTCAGTAGACACAAAAAATCCATGATTTCATGCAAATAATGTCTAAATAATTGCTGAAGAAGAAAGTTTTTTAATTTTAATGGCAATGTTGGCGTATAGATGGTATGTTTGAAGAGAAACGAGACGAGCCTTGAATGCACGGTTGTGTTTTCTTGCGTTATGCGTTGTGCTGGGCGCGTGATCTCATCGCCATTTAGGTTCAAGTTCCCATTGGAAACCCATACCAAGTCAATGATTATTCTCTTGGAACCAGTCGCGAATAGCTATAAAGAACGAGGCCCCGAAAATTATATCTAAGTGCCCCTCACCATTATCTACCATTACCAACGAGAGAGTTCCAAGGCGGGCATTCTAATCTCTGAGACATGACTCTGCCCTATTGAAACTATATTTTGGCCGCGACCAAGAAGTCTCACTTCGTGGCAAGCACATCGCCAAGGGATTACTAACTGTCCCCAAGATTACATTGAGGCATTTTTCGGCTCCCCACTCGCAGACCTGCTATAGCCGCCTCCGAAATCCGGTAGAAAGTACAACAAAAGTTTGGGAGTCAGACACAACCAATATTTTCCACCTTTTCTCTCCCGCCTTTCTCTTTTAAGCCCACATATCAAATAATCCTGATCGTTCACGAGCATGGCTACTGAGAATGTTTCCAATGGGCTCCACGCAGCCCAGGGCGGGGCTGAGAGCCCAGCTGAGAGACTTGAAGCCATCGCTACTAGCCACCCAGCGGCCATTGAGTTTCAACAAAGAGAAGGATTCAAATTGAATCGATTTGTCCTGTCTATACAAGAAGAGCACGTTAAAAACCACCTGACCGCCACTACATTGGCCGGCCCCGGCGTAATTTCAGAGCCACCTTTCGTCTACGCAGATGACGCGACCGGATCTCTCCTCGTTTTCTATCACCTCGGCCAAAATCTCGCGGGACACGCCGGAATAGTACATGGTGGACTCTCCGCCGTCCTATTGGACGAGTGCATGGGGAGAGCAAGCTTCCCCCGATTGACCGGCAAGATTTCGGTCACGGCAAATCTCAATGTGAATTACAAGAACCCGGTACCAGTCGACAGCATCATAGTAATTCGGGCTGATGTCACCGAGGTTGAAGGGCGGAAGGCGTGGGTCCGGGGTGTGGTAGAAAATGTCGACGGTCAGGTCTTGGTGGAGGCGACTGGCCTCTTCATTGAGCCGAAATGGGCGGGCTCTCTACCTAAACTTCTTTAAAACCGGTGTATGACTATATCTAAAATAAACTTCATCTCTAAAATAAACTATCTTCTTCTGGGGCCTTCGTTTGCGGGAACAAAGCGCAGTTTGTGGAATATCTAGGGTTCCTGGGGTTACGTTGCGTGATGAGCGTGTTGACCATGTCACCACATTAAACTGCAGATTTGATCCTAGAAGAAGGCCCACCAACTCTAGGAACCTTAAAAAGTCAACCCTGTGGATATGAAAGTAGGAGTTGTCTATTGGAAACGTTGGTGGCCCCATAATAGCCCACTGGCAAAACAAGCAATGGCAGCCTTTGGCCTTGTATGTTGCCAAGTGTGAAGGGATTGCTGTGAGTGGGTTGCCTCCGTAGGGGATATCGCGGATCTGATCCGGCATGGCACGGGCCGCTGTCTGTCATCTTGAGGGCCCATGCGATGATGCAGCCAACGCATGATATCTTTGTCGCTTTGGCGCATGCTGCAAGCCCGCGGAGTTACCTTACCCGTAAGCTTTGGCCCTCTCATTATGGCATGTGGTGAGGAAAGGTTGCAGAAGAAAAGCTGGTAGAATGGGTGGTTGAGGCAGGGTTGATGGAATGGAATCATTTCGGTGGGCTCAGGCAACCCCTGCATACATTCGGCCAGACAAAATGGCCCATCTGCGTCCTGACGAGGCCGCCAATCAACCTCGATAGACCTGTCGGCAATCGGATCTTGAAACTGGATAGATCATGACTCTACATGCGGTAGAGATGACTGAATGATGACGGATTTGAAAATCCTACGAGTTTCTCTGTGACCCCAAACAACGAACGATTGACGACGTTCGGTATTTGTTTGCGCCCGCTTCAATATGAAGCTTCACATAACGCAATCTAAAGTACAATAATGGCTGTATTTAGTGCCATGACTGGATTCATCTCTTTCAACGTCTTTTAAAGATGGAGAAATGAGTGGAATCAATGCCTTGAGTTCGTTCTGGCTCATGGACTGATTTCAAAATGCACTCACAGCACTGATCAAGATGAGCCCACGTGCCTATGTCCCAGATTCACGCCAATCACGTGGCCTTGAATACGATAACTCGTGAAGCAGACATGCTGCTATGGTTGTCGGCCCGGGATGACGTGACGTGAGTGGTGACAGCCGACCTAACGTTGTAGTGGAGTGGGCCACCAACAAATTACAGTCAGCTGGGCCGCTAACTAGTCTTTTTGCTGCCTGGGATGAGCTGGGGTATCGCAAGTTTCGAGTCTCGGTATAAACATCTGGGGAATTGGTCCTTTTGACGGCTGTCGTATCCCCTGGCCCTTCAGACCAACGGCCGCCTGAATCAATTCTTAAAATAATCTGTCTAGCGGGCTCGCTGTCTTGTTGGCCAGAAATGTTCCTCTTTAGTGTTGGCTAAGCTTGAAACATCCACTAAGTCGTGGTCTAACCCCGCGGGTTTTATCTTTCCGCATTCCTCTCCATCCATCGGTCGGCAATCCGATTCCGTGTCGTGATCGAAACCTTGGCGATCAGGATAAGGCTGTGCCGGGGTCATCCTCTGGTGACGGTTGTCCCGTTGCTCGTATCCAACGGCCCAGGATCCATTTCTCAACCCAGAGTGTGGCGAGGACAATCTCTTCAACGCAGCGGGCTACACTGATAAATGAAATCGGCTGACAGGACGCACACAGCATGGAATGACCTGGCAGAAAAGGGGTCGTTGCGCGTTAGAGTTTCGGTAAAAGCGCAGGGCCGCGACGAAACCGACCGATGAGGAACTAGCACCCCTGCCTCACCACCTAGTGCTTGTGCCGCTTCATCTTAACAGCGCGGGCCTTGCCCAAGCCGGTTAACCAGATCCGGGTGAGTTGCCGACTCTGACGCAGTTGAAGATTAATAAAGCCATCTGATTTCAGCGCCCTCGAAGCTAGCTCCCAGTGCGCGCCACTCTCCCGCTGCCCCTTTCCCATATCTTCCCCCTACCACCCCCCCAAATCTTCAGATGAAAGAAAAGTGGAAAAGCGCGAGCGGAAAGGAAAAAGGAAAAAAAGGGGACGAGATGGGAAAAATGACACCCTAAACGATACGCGTATTCATGTGCCAAGACTGCTCCGTCCGGCACTCGAATATCGGCTCTCGCTCCATCCCTGCTGCTTGATGCAGCCTCGTCTTGATCAAACATGGGCCTTACGACCAAAACATACTTGGTATACCACATACTCAGCATCCTTCTCATTGATTACTCGTCGCTAACATTTCTTCTAGACTGTGGAATGGGTCTTGGTTGGAGTATGTCTCTTTGTCATTTGCATTCGCTTTGCTGTGCGGACATGGAAGCGCATGTTCTCGTTCTGGCTCTCTGAGATCTTTCTTTTTCTTGCTTTTTTATCCTTCCTCACGCTTGTCGTGGGAGACACGTATTCATTCAAGAAAGATCATGCCGGCTTCAGCAGCTACGACAATGCGGCTTTTTTCCATGTAGGTTCTCAACACCGCCGCGGACCGCGATTTCAACACGTCAAAGCCGTCATCTAACCATCCAAACAGTGGCTATATGCCGCCAACATTGTCTTTGACATGGGCTTCTACTTTCCGAGATTCAGCCTGCTCGCGTTTTACAACGAATTATTTCCTATATCTGAAGAAGGGCTGAGAAGATGGCTATATGGCATCACTGCCTACAATGTCGCTGCTTTCTTAACAACCGGGTTCATCGATCTTTTCTGGTGTGGTCCCAACATTTCAGAAAATTGGTACGCCTGGAGTGATTTTATCGTTTTTCGCATCCGACACTAATGTCCCTGTTCGTTTTCAGGTCTGCCAGCCCAACGTGCGCCCTGGGCGTAACGTCGCTCTACGTCAATTGGTTTCTTGGTATTTTTGCAGAGCTTCTCGGTAAGAAAGACTTGATGCTTAGCAGCGGCTACAGAGCTAATTCATGGGCGCAATAGTATTCGGCTTGCCCTTTGGCATGCTCAAGAGCTTGACATCGATATCCCGACGAGAAACCATTGCCCTCATATCTATTTTCGCCATCGGCGCGCTCTCTATTCTGGCCAGTGTTGCTCGCCTGACCCTCTCCGTCCTGAAGTTGTCGAATTTCACCACTTGTAAGCATTTTGGCCCCAAATTATGATTTGCGTCAGAGGACTAATATTTCTACGTCAGACCTCGTTGGTTCGGCCGAAGTTGCCACGCAAATTATTGTTGTCGCGCTTCCAGCATTGCGACCACTCCTCCCAGTCATTTCTCGAAGACTTGCCGGCTACCTGGGATCGCGCAGGCATGAGGGCAGCGACAGCAATGAAGCATTGGGCGTTTCATCCACGACGAGACAAAACAGCCAAAGCACGGGGTGGGCTCACGGTCATGAGAATGGCTTTGATCTCACTGAGCTTAGTGTCACGGAGCTTAGTGCGACGCACTGGCCGCAAGATAAAAAAGCACTCGAGAGCGAAGATTATGCACAGATCACGCGCTAACTCGCCTTTTTTTGGGCGCTGGAACATTTGCGCTCAGCGCAGCTTTGCCGCCAAACAAAAATAACACCCATACTCAGCCGCAGTGGGGATTTTATTGCCGACTGCCGGCCAGACCGAGGAGACTCAGAATCTCGACCCAGGACCTAAATAGCCTGTTGCTTTGATGATCTGATAGGTCGATTGGGGGGAGATGGACCGACGCTTGCACTCCCAGATGGTCTCGACACTTCCAGCAAGGCATCTTGCTTCGACCAAGTGCAAGCATCACAATTGCGGAACCCATTCCGCGCTGGCGTGATTTCTTTGAACGGTAGAACCGTCTCCAAGATGAACAGCGTCAGTTACTCTCTAGGCCGTCTCGATGATTGGCGTCCATACAGAAGCTATCTTTAGCCTGGACATAGAAGAGCGCCGAGCAAAAAGCCTCGGTCGCCAGGTTCATGCTGGGTCATCACATCTAATGAGCTGTGTTCGTGTGCACATTACACGCGGGGGATAAAACCACCAGACAAAGCAGTTCACTAGAATAAACCATACCATAATCATTATACCCCAAAATATTACTTATATAGTCTAAAAAACATAAATACAAAGATTTTGCAGTCCGCAGATGCAGCTGCAATCACTCCACCTCCAGCCACTTGGTCTTGAGAAGGGCGACCTGGTGAAAGTGCTGTGGGTTGTTCGCCTCTGACATCATCGCGTGCGACTGGTTTATCTGTTGTGTAGCCGCGGCATCGACCGCAGGATCACTGTTGCCAAAAACAGCAGCCTGAGAATTCATTCCTTGTTGCGTGACGGCCGACAGCTGCACTTGCGACGCCAGCATAATCTTGGACACTCTCAGCATCTCGAGTTGTTCGACCATCATGATAGTCTCTTTGTAAACCTGCATCCGGTGACTACCGAATGCCTTGAACTTCTCTACTGCTGCGAGAGACTCAGGTGATCCAGGCGGTCCAGCGTCACACGTTTCCAGCCACATCCTGCGCATCCGGGGCGACCACATCTGGCAAATGTTGTCGTTTTCACAGTACTCATTCTTGCATGGAACCGAGTCAGCAAGAGCAGTGTTGGCCATAAAGCCTTGATAACACTCTGGACAGGCCGTCGCCTCAGCGTATCCCCACCATTTGGCCTTGGGGAGAGCTTCAATCCCAGGGCATGGAGTCACGCTGGCCCATTTCCTCACGTATTCGCCAAAAATTTCAAACACGCCCTTGTCGAGCATTTCGGCAAATTTTAGTACAATTCTCGCGTTTTTAATGTTGGAAGGGCAAAAGCTGCATAGAATGCCGGTGTTGGGGTCCCGTCGTGTCTTTTCGAAATATTGAGCCACGCCTGTTGTCTCTATCAAGCCTGCGTAGCACGATTGGCACACACTGAAGCCATCACAATCGCCAGGCAAGCTCCACCAGCTACCGCCGATAATACCGTCCGGTGTACAGGGCACGATGGGAGCGATTACTTCTGCTGCTTTCCGGAAGACGCCAAAGTCGTGGTAGTAAACCGCCCTGCCAAAGGCCACGCCGACCGATGTTCTTGCCATCGCGCAAGAAGACTGCAGGACGAGCTCCTTTAGGCCTCTCATTCCAGATGGTGGGCTATACTGCTCAAACTCGGCTTCGAATCCATAGAGAACTATTTTGTCCAAATAACACGTCTCACAGATTCGAAGCTTTTTTATCTTTTGACGTAGGACATACCACGTCAAGCTCGAATTTGCGACCTGCTTGCCCTCACACACCGGGAGGCGAAGTCGGCGAGTTATACCAGCGACGAGCCCCTGCCAATTGTTTGCTTTGGCCATTTCACCTGTCATCCTTTGTATGTAAGGTATGGATAACCCACATGTCTGTTCGCTGCTGCTTTGTGTTTGGCGTAAAGTAAACTTAGGCTCAAAAGCTCCGCCTGCGATATGATCCTCATAACACGCTTCGCACACAACAAAGGTATTGGGAACGCCATGCTCAGCCAGTCCATACCACTTGCGACTTTCCCCATCATCAGCTGTATTCTGCCTTTTGCAAGCAGGGATAGTTGCTCGCTTCGCGGCGTACGCTTTTATGGCGCTGATATCATTACTCCGGGCAGCCTCTGGCCAAAGACGGTCTTTGACACGAGACAACCAGAATTTGCAGTAAGATGTGGAACCCGCAGGCTGCTCGATCCGCTCAAATTGATTTGCAAGTGGGGTGTCGCGGACATGATCAGCGTAACACCTCGTGCATACTAGAAAACTGGGGAAGTCCAATAGACGGTGCCAAGAGAGCTCGTATAACACGGGGCTCTCCTCAGGGCAATATGGGATAACCTCATTGAGGGCTCCAGTGGCTCTGACTGGAGGAGGGTCTCGAGGTTTATATTGTGCGGTTACGCCACCAGAATTGGGCGGTGGCGGTGGCAGTAATACTTGTGAACCACTTTGGACATTCAAGTTGCTCATATGGGAAGAAATAGAAGCAACAGCGTCCTCCGAGCATGCACTGGCCGACCCTCCAAGTGTTGTTGTCGTAGCATGTTGTGACGGCGGCGGCGGAAAATAAAGTTGGTGTTGGGGTGTTGCAGTAGTATTATGCGCATTTTGTCCGCTGTCAGTGGAAAATGGTGCCGGCTGTGGTATTGTGGAAGTAGAAGCATCATTCTCCGACAAAAAGGCATTTGTCAGTAATTGAGATGGAGTTGGAGGCGGGTGCGGCTGTTGCACTGAGTTGTATTGCGGTGATTGCCCTGGAGGATGCAAATTTTGAATCGCGTTTACTTGGGGTTGGGGCTGTAAAGACGCTGTCGAAGATTGAACAGGCGGTGGTGGAAAATAGACTTGTTGTTGAGCATAGTTTACAGCGGGTGAAGCCGGAATATTCTGCACTAGAGCGTTCGGGGGAACCGGTGCTTGAACTGGAGGCTGTGGGGAAGGCTGTGCGGAAATTTGGGTAGGAGGAGGCGGGAAATAAGTTTGTCCTGGCATAGGACTTGTTGAAATTTGAGATACCGGCTGATGATCCTGCGGGGAGACAGCTGGAGATTGAATCGGAGCCTGAGTTGTGTTGACCTGAGGCGTTGCAGCGGTCGCGACAACTTGATGCGATGGCGGGATTGATGCCGCTGGGGCGGAGGGATAATAAACTTGATATTGATGTTGCTGCGCAGACGAATGAGGCTCGGTCAACTGTCCGACAATCGTAACTTCGGGTTGTTGGTTCACGGGTGTGCCATCTTGAGCTTGATAGGAGGGTGCCGTAGACGTTGAATTGGTTGGTGGATTTGGTGCAGCGCCTGTTTGGGGATAGTATGTCGGATACAAACTTGAAGGAGTCTGTGGAGCAATCGCAGGCTGTTGTGGCTGGATCGAATGGTTATAGGTCTGAAATTGCGGTTGCGGTTGAGGTTGCTGTTGCTGTTGCTGTTGGGGGGGGATGGGGTTGTATGTGACAGGCTGAGGTTGGGTCCCTGGTACTGGTTGGCTATAGTACGATTGGGGGACTTGCGTTTGTGCGTTTGGAGGCGGAGGGAAATACGGAGCAGACGAAGGAATATTGTATGAAGGAGTTTGTGAAGTACCCTGTTGAGTAGGTGATGCAGAGTATCCGTACGGCGATGGCTGTTGCTGATACGGATTTGGAGAATGAGGTGGATATTGTGTCTGATAGCCGGAAGGGCTCTGTCCGTACTGAGGAACACTGCCGGAGTAGTAAGGCGCACTGTTGTTATTGTCACTATTGTATGCTGGCTGCGAAGGCTTGGACAAGGAGGCTACGGCCTCGTCGACAAAGTTTCTGACAAGCTTCTTCATGGTGCTACGATGACGTCGAGCCGGGTTTAAAGAAATAGAGTGATGTATAAGGACCAGAGTAGTAGGCTCAGACCACGAGGAGACAGAGGCCAAGAGACTTTAGAGCCTTGGCGATCTGGGGGAGGGGTCGAGTTTTACTCACTAGAATCCACTAGCCGGACCCCTTTCCCCACTGCTGAGAGCCCACGGCTGGCTGGCTGAGATATCGACATTGCAATACTGCGCTAAACCAGTGATTTCAGATCATGCGGCATGCCTTTTCCTCGCGATGGCGTTGCACTCGCATCCAGGGCTGAAATATTGTGGATACTAGTCAGGTTGAATCCCGGCTATTGAGAAACCTGACTGGTGTGGCGGCGTGAGGCGTGAGCTAGTTTACTTTTTTAACCTTTCAGGCGCTGGGAAAACGCCTAGCTGATGCCGAAATAACCGATGGCCGAGACATCACGCTGAAAGACACATGGCACAAAATGACCAATAGGGTCTCCCTCTCAATTTCCTAACGGCGCTTTTTAATAGAGATATTGAAGATGATGTGCGCACCGGAATTACAAGTTGATTCATCATAATTCCGGACGCACCAGGGCACAAAAGCATCAATCAAAATAATCGCAACCGCCCGGCGTATTAGAGGGTTATGGAGATAGTTAAACGCATAACAGGCTCAGTGAGTAGCTGAAAAAAAGAGACACTCTCCAGAAGTCATCTTGGGGTGATCCTGTCAGTAGTAGAAATAGAAACAGATGTGAAGGATAGAGAAATGCCTTGGTCCTGCTTGTTTATTGTTACACCCCATGTTTGGTAACAACCTCCGTCACTTTCGTACGCCGGCCCACTATGCTCCAAATTTGCATGCTGTTAGACCGTAGAGCAAAAGATAGGCCAATAATTGACATTGCGACAATGATTGTGCACATAACAGTCTGAGATAGCCCTGTACGAATGACTAGACCGCAACACTCTGACCTAGATCATAACTGTAATAAGGAGGTAAAAAGTTACTCAAATTGTCGACTACGTTATATTTTGCCAGGAGTTCTAGATTCGTTGAACAAAATGGATAGGTTTACATTGTAGTCTTATCGGTAATAAAGAAGACTTGGGGTTAGCCACCAGCTTGTACATAGGTTGGACAATCTAAGAAGTCTTCCTGGCTGGTTCCACAATAATATGTTCCTCCTCTTGCGGACAGTTGTACAGATATTTGCGCTGGTCAACTTCAGTCAGGGTTGGCAAGTGTTAGCGGATACCGGACTAATAAATATACATTTGGCATACATACCATTTGCGGGTTTCCGCGGGTTGACTATAAATCTTTTAGCAATGTTCATAAAATGCCGGCATAAGTGTTCAAAACATACATTGCTTCTCAGAAGGACTGAATCTAACATTGATGGTTGAGCGTCCGGCATCGTGTTGTTGGAAACCCCAATCAGATAATACGGTATACAAGAGGACCCAGATTTTGGAACCGATGCCCGAAGCGCAGTAGTCGGTTAGGGACACTCGATTGCCGTGCTCATCTGTGATTATGGAATGTTCTGGGCTTGGGCTACTCCACTTGGCAGCTTGAAAGAGTCAGAGTTAAAGACACTTTACAGTGACGAGCGATAGGAACGCACTGAGTAGCTGAACAAATAGTCTCTCGGCGTTGTAGTCTCGAGGATATTGGTAGATGCTACCGGCAACCGAACAAGCGTTGTACATACGCTCATTAATACCAAAATCTCGACAGATGTCTCTGTCTGGCTTAATGTCATCGATGTTCAGTACTGTCGGGATTGCGAGCTTCCATCCGTCGATCCTTCTAGAGAGTCCTGTACCAGTTTGTACATATCCTGATTTGAACCTGGACCATTGTCAGAAAACTCAGAATGGATGCCCATGTTGAGATGCGTCCACAAACCTCAACACATAGTACACATTATTACTCAAGGGACGATCTTTCTCGCCAGGAAAGATGATTTGAGGTGCATAAAACTCGATTTCGACGAGTCCAGCATCAGGATCGCTAAAAGTATGATTCTTGATCTCTGCTTCAAACTTTTGAAACATGGCCTGAAGGCTCTTGTTGATCATACTTTCTGTCGGGGCAACGGCCCCGTCATATGGAGCAGAACCAGTATCCATGCTGACATCCAGTCTTAGCTGGTAATATACTGCCTGTCGTATTAATGAGATAAAACGTGGGATACGGGAAACTGTTGTTCTGCTGTTGAAATTGGTGATGAGATGCAGTACTTATAGCCACTCCCTCCCAGAATAGCGGTAGGAAGAGGGATAGCGTTGATCTTGTCGTGGTGCGATTACAGCTCCGGAGACTGAGACTTGGAGGCCCAGACCGATCTAGCTGGACTGAAACATGCATTGGGATGCATTGGACTATTGACCTTTATCAATTTCAACAGGCTAGCGCCTTTAACGCTCGTCGAATTTGGGAAAGCTAACTAAATCCGGTTGACTAGCGTGGCAATGGTGTTGTTAGTGTCGACCCTGGGCAACACATTTGCATTAGGTCTAGAATTCATGTTCAGCTAGGTGGCGCATCTGGGTGAATATATATAAATGTGAAATTCTACCTTTTATATCGATGGAAGTTTATTCGTACAAACGTATCAGTCCAGGGTGGTACTTATCTCTCTCAAACGTTTGTCAGCAAACCGCAATTTCTGATACTGTCTATCTGAGGCTGCTTAAATGAGGCTGTATCAACGCCACAGTCTGGGGGAAATCCGGCAATGAATGTGCATTAAATCTCTCAAAATAGTTTGTAGATTGTATTGTGTGGTCAATAAATGCCAGATTATTTGTGGCTTCTTGGTGCAAAGGAGAATGCATCGTCCGTCCTGGCGGGGACTTGTTCCCATTGCCTCCAACCGTATCTGCATTACAACGCTATTATTGCAGTGGCTCAAGATGAAGCAACAAGGGAAATTCTCGGACTGTTTATTTATTCTTAAACTACAGCACACTAAATAACAAGTGATCGCCTTTATAAAGTTGATATTTTAATCTGTCAAGATTGGCAATAGGAGATATCAATGCAATGCATTGATTGGTTCAATGGATAAGGCAACCCCTCGAGCCTTGGGAAACAGTGATGGTATAATGAGGAAAATGGTATCCGCAATCTTATTGAAGTTGCCTGAAAAAGTCTAAAGCGGATCGCTTGACCCAATCAGTGATTGCATGTTGTGAGGCTGTTCTTCAAATGTTAATTGACTACGGGGCGGATGTTGATGCATGTGGCCGCTCTCGTGCAAATATCCTTATGACTGCGTCCAGCCATAACCATGTGTGTATTGTCCATATACTGTTAGATAAGGGAGCAGAGGTAAAAGCTCGGGGCGGGGTGTTTGGAAATGCTTCAAGGGCGGCGAAAGGGAAATAGGAGGTGGTTAGCAAAATAGTTCTTGGTCAATGATAAAATGAGAATAATACATCTGCCTGTGATATCATTTTCCTATGGCGTCGCCACCACCCACTCGATTCAATGCCTTTTTCAAACGAGGTGTTCCGGCTTTTTAACAAGTTAGTCGATACCATCTGCTAGCACACATTGACCCGTTGCGATTGACAAAAGTAATGAGGACTGAGCTGCAGTAGGTTATTTTTTATGTAATAATATTCTGGTTCAAGTTTAAACGTACATAGCTAAGTCGTATAATACGTGTTATTATAACCTCTTTCCACAGCATCAATTTGCAGAGCAAGCAGTCTTGAATATTGCCTGCTCCAACTCAGAGGTCCCGACATACACCACAGTCCAGGAACACCTGTTGGTCGCCACCACTGTAGGTTTGTCAGCTGCTGGATGGGAAATGAAAGAACCGGGGTAAACCTACTCCTTTGCGCTCGGATTCCTCGTCTAGGTTTCCCCAGTCATAAGCGTTTGCATTTGCAGCGATAGCCTTACCAAACAGCCTTTCCACGACGCTGCCGTTGTGACCAAAGCCGATTGCTGTAATAACCACATCAGAATCAACTCTGGTTCCGTCAGCTAGCTCGATTCCTGAATCGTAGAAGGCCTGGATGCCGCCTTGGCATTTGTGAGCCTTGATCTTCCCATCCACAATCATCTGAGCAGCGCCTTGATCGATATAATAGTGACCGCCTTTGATAATCAAATGGTCCAAAAACCCAATGCCATCCTCTCCTGTCCGTAGAACCAGTCCAGCCTTTTCTAAGCCCTTCAACATCTCCTTATCATTCAAGGTACACATACGAGATGTGCCAGCGACCAATGTCAGAGCAAGCGCATTAGGCATTGACTTTTCAATGAGATCCGCATCCTCAACACTGAGGTTTGGGGTATTCCATAGCGTCAAGATAAACCTGTCAAGGGAGTCGCTAGAGACAAAGATATGTGGGTTACGTTGAATAATCGTTACTTCCTTCGCACCGTGTTCTGCAAAGTCCTGTGCTATATCGTGCGCGCTATTTCCGGTCCCGATGATTGTGACACGCTTGTCCTTCAGATCCAATACTTGTCTCGCGGATTTGTGCTGAGAGGAGTGATAGATTATTCCTCGGAAGGTGTCTTGCCCTGGCACGTCAAGCTGAATAGGCTCCTCACCACCAAAGAAACTTGTCGCCAGAACAACATGTCTAGCAGCCAAAGTGCGCACGACACCATCAGTGTTCAACTCGACAGTGTAATACCTACTCTTTTCATTTCGCTGGATGCTCTTCACCTGCGTACCAGTGATCGTCCAAAGACCCATAATTTTGCTATAACTTTCGATCCATTCACCGAGTTGGTCTTTATTCAGATTCTTAGGCCAGTTGGTCGGGAATTTCAAGAATGGAAAGTGATCCATGTAGCTAGGTGTATGGGTCTTGAGTGTGTCGTATCTATCGCGCCACGAGTCACCGATGCGAGGACGCTTCTCCACGAGTAGGTATCGAAGACCCATATGATGAAGCTGAGCTGCAAAGGATACTCCGCAGTGACCTAGACCAATTCTACAATGTCAGAATACATCGTTTTGGAGTGCTTCGGAATGTCGGTATCTCACCGCCGCCAATAACCAAGACTTGAAGATTGTCTTCCGGCTCAACCCCCGCATGTCCATTCGCGACGTTAGCGGCGATACCTTCATCATTGTCTCGGCCTTTCAGCCGTTCAAGTTCTGTGGATACAGTCCATGCTTTCCACTCTTCTGGCCCCACACTAACCAGGCGAACAAGCCCTCTCCCATAGCCAAATTTTGTGGTAAATGTAAAACTGCCCTGAATAAACGTGGAGGGCCCCATCTCCTCAAGCCGGGGGAGTAGCGCCGGGGTCCGTATCATATCTATCTGGTCCAGGCCAGCAGCGGTACCGAACACATGCCTGCATATTGCAGTCGGGCCATACTTGGACGTTGTATCCCATGCAAGCGCAACAAGGTCGCGCCACCACGCCTCCTCAACAAAGAGATTACAAAAAGTAGAAGTATTCTTCTCGCGAATACTGAGAAGAAGAGATGAGAGCCATGTATCGACAATGTAGTGAGGATTGATATCTTGACGGTTGCTTGATTGATCAAGAGTAAGTGTTGGTAGCGCCGTCCGAGGTGGATACGTTGGAAAATCAATCACAGGTGGTGGCGATGTCGTAGCCATGGTAAGAAAACACAAGGTATACAAGGTTTTGTCGAATTATGACTTGAAACAATATTCGATATGAGGTAGAAAGGCATTCCACTCTTGGATGGGGCAGAAGTATAATATTTTTATAGTCTGTAACGTGGTTCCTCGGCCTTTAGCGACACGTAAACCAGACGAGTATGACTGATGTTTGTGGGAAATGGCTCGTAATCGCAAAGCCTCATCTCGATGGTAGCTGAACCGGAGAAATATTGCCGAAAATGCAACGCGTGGCGTCGTGCTATGACGTATTATGATGCATACACTAAACATGCCGACGATCCTCAACGCGGATGTGACTACAAAAAGACCTTCCAGTTGGATGAAGTGGAAGATTAATAATCAGCTTATTCAGCCCTAACGGAAAATATTCGTATTTGATTGTTATTTGTGTTGGATCTCCTTGAATGTCCGGAGGGAGCAGTGAGGTACCGTGCCCCACATCGCCACACGGTACATGTAGTGACCTCTCGCCCGGTGGGTCAGCCTCATCCAATTCAGTATGGCGTCACCACTAAATCCAAGATCGTATCCACCCTCATAAGCAGCAATAAATACTAACAATAGGTGGGTAATTGTAAATAAATATGATGACCTTCTTGAGGTCAGTCTTAATAACTGCCGCCATGAGCAGCTAGCTAATAGTACCTTCCGGCCTGACCTGCCGCTGGCTGCACAACAAGGCTATGATTTTCAGCCTTTTAAGGTAACTAAACACAGCCCTTATATTGCACCATTGCTGCCCACGCCATTAGAGCTATTTCTACTCTTTTTGCCTCATAGCCTCATTAAACAATAGGTTCAATATACTAATAATGCCCAGGAACCTAAGATTAAAATAACATATAGTTATTAAAATCACTAGAAGGTAACCTAGGCTGCTGAGCTTTATATATAGATTGCAATCCTTATTTATATAGATATATATATAGAGAAGAAGATAGAATTATACTAGGCAACCCCTAAGCCTAGCAGTCATTACCTACCTCACCTAATAATAAAATATATAATATTTAATTAATTTTACCTTCTTAACTAATATATCCATATTTATAATAAAGAAAACTACTATTAAGAAAAGGGTATAACTAAGAACTTTAAGAAGGTCAATAAATAGTCTTAGGTTATTCAGATAGCATCTACCTAGCTCTACACACCAAGCATAAATATCACTATAGATAAGGCTATTGCACACTTCACAGGGAGATCAAATAAGATAATTACTATCCCTTCTAAACTAATCCCTAAGGGTATTAAGATTTAGATTATTACACAATATAGCTATTTTCTTCGCTAGCTCTTCCACGCCCCAGCAGCGGTCTTTAGGGCTATAAGCAAATTAACAACCCACATCTTTTAGGGATAGCCAGCTTTACTTAACCTAATACAGAATATAATTATTACCCTAGTAAATATACTACCGCAGTCTATCTATCATATCTTTCTTAATAACCTTTTCTTATTGCCTATATTATTTGCCATCCTTTAAGACTAGCTAGTTAAGGCAATAGAGACCTACCACACTAACTATAGTATTTATTAGGATCTTATATTAATAAAGATAGCTAACTAATACAGGTAATTACTATATAACTAGGGTACTTTATAAACTATTCCTACCCCTAATAAGCTAATCAGTCTTTCTTATAATAGCTTTCCCTTATATTTCCTAGCTAAACTATCAATCCCTTAACTAAATAAATCAAATCACATAGAAAGATAATGCCCTTATACTACTACTTATAACTATTTATACTAGATATAAATTTAAACAATAGGTCCAACACCAGCCAATAATAACACAGCCCCAAGCACAGCAGATCAAGCATTTTTTTAGTAATAAGCCTATTAAAAAGGTCTAGGTCCTATTAATCTTAGCTAATTACAATAATAAGATAAATTCAATAAATATCAATAACCAATTACAAGCCAAGTTCAGCTTTAAACACCATATTCACAAGGGGGCTTAGAAAGCCCTAGCTTAATCCTTTTTACTTAAGATTGCTCTTATCAACAACTATATTTTACAGCAACAGGGGCCCATTAGCTAGAAGCCATACACAGACCAAAGCGCATAGCATAACCAAATTATTAATAAGCTCCTTCAAGCCTTTAGCCCTACCAGCTACAGCCATAAGAAATATCAGTCAGGGGACAAAATTACACCTACAACACAGCACAATCATATCCATAGAGGAAAATCAGCCCCTTGCTTAGGCTATCAGAAGAAGAGGTATAACAAGCCCCATCAGAATCATCAAATACAGCGGCAACAGGGGTTACGACCGGCTAATCAAAATAGCCTCAACCAGCGACGCCCAAGGAAGACCCAATCAGGCTATCAAGAATGCAATATAGCAATTTGTACACAGCAGAATTGCTAGGACTTCTATCACAAGCTAGATTAGGTAGGAACCAAAGTACCGAAAATATCCTGTTGTCTTTATTGGCCCAAAAATTAGCGTGGTACCTCACTGCTCCCTCCGGACATTCAAGGAGATGCGAGAAGTTTATGATCTTCTTTGGGAAAAGGTGCATTGGATTGCGTTGATCGCTTTACTACCACGGATGGTACAGGGGCCATTATAAAACAGACGGCAAGACTAAATTTATAACTGTACGATATGGCTATGGTTTCAAGTCACACCTATGCTCCTGGGTCTTTGCTGGCTTTAAACCCAAATGTTAGCAAGTCCAGGGATAATCTTAACAGGACCAATAATGTTTCTATATTAGGGCATTTACAACCAGAAGAGATGATTGCGAGTCAGTAATCACAGAAAGCCAATCATGGTTGCTAAATGATGCTTTCTGGTCATCGGTGGACACGCTTACGACTATATCAACCCCAGTAGCGCATTGAACGGAAATAAAAACAGTAATTCACAACAGCATCGCATTTCTAGTGGATTATTTCAACACTTGCAATCATTATCAAGCAGGAGTTCCGAAGCGTTGGTGCGTAGTCGCACGTCAAAACTGTGAAATGAAACGGTCATCTCAACCAGGATGCTGAGCAATCGCGTGTAATCGTGCTAACAATTAAGGAATAAAACTCATAGATATAGCTTCCATCTGTAGTTCTGTCTGGACGCATTTGAGAGGGCTCGATCTTGGGGACTTAACCTCTCAAAACAGGTTGGAGACTGTCTTTATTTCCTGCACGTGACCCACGGTATCCCAGTTAAGAAGCTGTTTTCTTCGACAGATTGATCACATATGATTATGTCATAACGCAGACCCATCCTTCTGTGGCCTACGTCTTGGCCAATTGATGATAAACCTCGCATCAACACAAATTATCAACCCCACTTGGACACTGAGTGTTATTCTCCGCTATTCGACTCCATCCTATCTGAATAGTTATGATTATGACTTGAATACAAACTAGCCTCCCCAGGCTTATCACCAAGATGCGCCTCTTAAGCATTGATGCTCGTGGTGAGCCTAGTCTGACTAGTTTCACTGAGAACATTCCTTCTTACGCGATACTGTCACACACTTGGGGGACGGAAGATGAAGAGGTTACCTTTCTCGATTTGAAAAATGGGCGTGGAAAGAGCAAGGCTGGATATGATAAAATTCGATTCTGTGCCCAGAAAGCTAGCAAAGACGGCTTGCGTTACGTTTGGGTAGATACTTGCTGTATCGACAGAGCAAATCTTACCGAATTGTCGGAATCCATCACGTCAATGTTTCGCTGGTATCAAAATGCAGAGAAATGTTATGTTTACTTGTCAGATATTTCGTCGAGTGGTGACGAAAACAACTCAGCCTCGCCGGGGTGGAAAGCGGCGTTTCGAAGGAGCAGATGGTTTACGCGTGCCTGGACACTCCAAGAACTCCTCGCACCAAGATCGGTAGAGTTTTTCGCCAAGCATGGAGAGTATCTCGGCAGTAAGGAAACATTGGAGCTACAGATTAATGAGCTTACAAATATTCCTCTTTCTGCATTACGCGGTGCTCCTTTGTCAGACTTCAGTGTCCATGAGCGGCTTCGATGGGCAGACAAGCGCCAAGCAAAAAGAATCGAGGATAAGGCTTATTCGCTGTTGTGAATCTTTGATATATCGATGTCTCCGAGATATGGCGAAGGCGATAACGCGTTAAACAGGCTACGAAAAAAAGTAGACACTGTCTCAAAGGGTAAGTACCGCAGTCAGCATTGTTTTATTTTCTTATTATAATCTTCTTCTTCTTCTGATTCGTTCCTTTGCAAAACCTGTCTACATATCGGGCTACATTATTTTGTTCTAGCTGATAACAATAAGGGTGCTCTCCGACGATGAACCCGGTGCACTGGGCTGTAACCCGCTCTCCCAATGCTTTATTTTCAGGTCGAAACGATATCATGAGCGAGCTAGAGACAATTATTTGTGGTGCTTTGAAGAGTCCTGAATGTGAAAGGCCATGCTGGATAGTCATCTCCGGCATGGGTGGCCAAGGTAAAAGTGAGATTTGCTTACAACTCGCCCACCGCCTTCGTCTGTTGTAAGTGCCAATTACATTATCTCAATTGACTCCATCAGACTAAGCGTCATAGATTTTGGGGCATCTTTTGGGTGGATGTTAGTACCTCCTTCTTGGCCGGAAGCGGCTTTTTAAACATCGCAGAGCAACTTGGGATCACAAGCCAAGAACGGGAAGATGCTCGGCAGGGCCTTGCCAATCTGAAACAGCCATGGTTATTAGTTCTAGACAACGCTGATAATATTAGTGTTGATTATCAACAATACTTTCCGACAGGGCTCCTGGGGGTGGTGTTGTTAACATCCCGTAACATCGAATGTCAGCACTATGCCACTGCAAAATGGGTAAACCTTGAAGGATTATCAGATGCAGAGGCTCAATTGCTGCTTCTTCGCACGGCTCGAATACCCCGTGACCAATTCCATCAGTTCAAGGATGATTCAAAGGTCGTTTCCCAACTTCTCCAATCGCACCCTCTCGCGCTCATCCAAGCTGGAGCTTACGTGGCACGTGGCCACTGTGTACTGAAGGACTACGCGCAAGTGTATCGGAGACAAAGAAAGCGTTTGTTAACGTTCAGGCCATCGCAGGCTCGGTCTCGGCATGGAGACGTCTACGCAACATTTGAGGCATCGATAGAAATGATCCAATCATCGGAAACTGAGTCGGCCAGTGACGCATTGCAATTGCTCCTCATCTTTGCTGCATTGGGTACGGATAAAATACCATTATTGTTGTTCGAATCAGCCTGGAATGAATGCCGTGCAATATTGAAGGACAGTACAAACTACAAAAGCAATGACGTGCTACATGGCCTAACCACGTGGCATGTTTCACGTCTGCGGCCAATTATTTCTCCTGATACCACTGAATGGGACTCGTTCAGGCTGATTGAAGGCGTTAATCTACTAAAGGTATTTTCTCTTGTATCAACAGATACTTTAGACGGATCTGGCTTGTGTGTCTCTATGCATCCGCTAGTTCATGCATGGGCTAATGACCGCTCCGATACAACTGAACAAAACCAGGCATGGGTCACGGCAGCATGTTTAGTGGCTCTATTCCGTACGGACCTTGTGTTTTGGCAAAAGCACCAGAGGCAACTCCGACCTTACATAGAAGCCATTACATCGCGAGAAATGAGCCGAATATTTTCTTGCGGCCCTCCGGACATGATTGCTCGCATTATCATGAGTTGTGTCAAGCAGCTGTACAAAACGCGCGATGATGAGGCAGTTCTAGACCTCGTGGAAAAATTACTACGCCACCTTGGATTAGACCGAAGGATTGTTGACCCCAAGTGGCTAGAGATATACGAACTCAGAGCACAGAATCTCATGAGTCATGGAAGAACTGAGGAGTCTGTGGCCCTGATGAAACAGGTCGTCAAAATTAAAGACGAAAAATTGGAGGAGGATCATGACTCTCGACTGTCCTCACAACATGTACTCGCAAGAGCTCATCAAGCTAATGGAGATGTACAGGAGGCGGTCAAACTAATGGAGCATGTTGTCAAAATTAACGAGAGGACGTTGGCCGAAGATCATCATTTTCGACTAGCCTCACAAAACGTTCTTGCACGAGCATATGAGGCTAACGGACAGACCCAAAGGGCAATGATACTGATGCAGCATGTTGTCAAAATTAACCAGCAGACCTTAGCTAAGGATCACCAGGCGCTATTGGCCTCGCAGCATGTGCTGGCTACAATATATCAGGCGAATGGACAAGCGCAGGAGGCAGTAACACTAATGGAGCAGGTGGTAAAGATTAACGAACAGTGCCTTATTGAGGGCCATCCACATCGACTGGGATCGCAACATCAACTGGCATTGGCATATCAATCAAATGGGCGGACCAAAGAGGCGATAGGTCTGATGCAGCATGTTGTTCAGATGCGTAACAAGGTACTTGCCGAGCATCATCCAGATCGACTAGCATCCCAGCAACAACTTTCTATTTTTAACCAAGAGCTGAAAACTACGTCATACTTTGACAGATTGTGTAGTATAATGTAAATATTTCGTAATCATGAATATAGGCCACAAGTCACGTCGATCCTTTTGAATTGGCCAAAAGGATTAACAAAGTTCCATTTCAAGAGTTATTCTAACAACCCTCATTATATGAATCTAACCATATTTCGGATGATGCTCTTACAACATCAACATTCTCTTGTGTCCTTAGGCGTGGTATTTCTTTCAACAGAAGGATGAGGGAGCCTCTTGGACTTTACAGACTTCATAGCCCTGAAAGACTTGATCACATAATTTGATGTGCTGAACACCCATTTGTCGTGGATGCTATTGATTCGAACACCAATGTTCCAAATCACAAGATGGAGAGCGAAAAACAAACAACCTAGACTGATAAGCTAAATAAACTACTAAAGTATTTATTTAATACTGTAGAGATTATAGTTGGAAAATCTTTTGCCCCTTTGACCAGGTCTGGACGACCCTCCCCTGCAGTAGTTTCTCTGCGTCCCACCCAGGGTCCAAAATAACAAAGTCAGCCCTCATTCCCGGCTTCAAGCTTCCGGTCCATGTTTCGGCGTACCGAGCATATGCAGCCCCGGAAGTGAAGCCGTACATTGCTTGGGCAAGAGTTATAGCCTGTTGAGCGTGTGTCGTGGCTGTCATTGTGGGGATGGTTGCCGACTTTCGAGTCGTGGCGTTGTAGAGAGTTGGTAAGGGCAAATGGGTCGCTGATGGTGCATCTGTACCTATGGCTAAGACTGAGCTGCCTTTCAAAAACTGTTTATATGGGAAAGCTCTTTCCCACAAACGTGGCCCAATCAACTCTGCATAGGCTCTGACAGCAAAAGGGTCCGAGTGTGCAGGCTGAATGGCAGCGGTAATACTAAGCTCACCCATCCGTCTTATATCTTCCTCGCTTGGGAACTCGACATGCTCCATTCGAGGTCTTCTTCCGCTAGCACCACCCTTTTCGATAGCGTCAATGGCTTGTGTAATAGCAACATCCCCCACAGCGTGTATGGCGACCTGCATTCCAGCCTCGGTAGCTCGCTCTACAGCCAGTTTTGTTTGGTGTGGATCCCAGACAGCGGGGCAAAGTTCATTGTGTCCTGGAAATGGATCGCTTATTGCTGCCGTACAGCCATCAACAACGCCGTCGAGGATGATCTTGATTCCCACAATACAAAAGTCTGGATCTTTGGATGGATGCCACTTTGTGTGAAGTTCGGCTATCCTATCAACTCTAGCCAGTAGCTCTTCGTCGCTGCACCCATTTGGGAGGAACCAATGAGCAGCGAGATGAATCGGAATCTCCTTATTTTTCTTATACTCTTCCAACGCCTCCCATTGGATATCATCCATAGCAAGGTCAATTGCACCAGTATATCCGGATTGAACATCAAGTTTGAAGACATGATCTAATATATCCAGTCTTTCTTCCATAGTCAAAGCAGATAACTGATGGTGCCAAACAACCGCGATCTGAGCTATCTCGGCAAGAAGGCCAGTGGGGTTTCCCTCAGAATCACGCGGAACGGCACTGGGCGTTTCTGCTTCTCCGAGCCTGTCTAGAGGAAGCTCTTTAATGGCAGCAGTATTGCACCAAGTGGAATGGAGATCTACAGACTCGATATGAATCGGACGGTGATCTATGTTGTCAAGGTCTTTTGCAAGAGCCATGCCGTTGGTTGTTTGTTGGTGCCAGCCACGGCATAGTATCCGAGGTAGCTCGGGGTGGTCTTTAGCATATCGAGAGATTGCGGATTGAATTTCTCCAAGTGATTTGCATTGGGATATATCAAACTTCCTCAGAAAGTTTCCAAGTAGCAATAGATGGCAGTGAGAATCGATAATGCCTGGGGCGATGAGTTGATTGTTGAGATCAATGACGGATCCCCCTTCCTTAATGGCCTTCTGAACAAAGTCATCGTTGCTTTCACCCACAAAGGAAATTAAGCCGCCGTCAACTACCATTGCGCTCTGAAAACTGGCATTTTCATCTTGAAAATGGTCTGTTGCCGTGTAGATGCGACCATTTTTGAAGACAAGTCTGGACATGCTGGAATCGAAAAAGGTAGAATGCTAATACCAGGTAAAGTACAGAAACAAAGCAGTGTTGTAAGGTGCCTGTAAATAGACGTTTGAGTGTCGGATAGTCCGATGGGCAAACTAGTCTCTTTCCTTGGCGTGGCGGACCATCCGATATTTCAACTGCTTTCAATCATGCATCAATGTTCATTGTCGGATTACCCCGCTCTCATGCCAAGCATGGAGCCGGGATGAATCAAAGGAATATCCTTCAAGACTTGATCCGGAAATTTTAGGCTCATGTAACTCTATTGTAGAGTTAGATGCGACTAGCGCTGTTTCCCAATAGTGACGAGGCCGGTCAGTCCGCGGCATCAACAGAATACCAGAAAGTTTGACTGTCGCGGGACGTCCTACAAGATCTATGATGATAGCCTAATTTCTTCCACGAATGGGGTCTTTTAACGCAATCAACTAGTAGAATTTAATACATGCTTTTGCATTTCAGTGCAAGTAAGCGGCCTCTTAGCTGGTATCCATGGTGTCACAATGAACCCTACGAGTCGCTTGGAGCGGTTATACATGTACTTTACCAAGGCAGGAGTGTATTTACTAAAATATGACTAAATGTGTGGCACGTAATTGATGTTATGCATAAAACACCTAGCCTTTGAATTTGTATAGAATGCCCATCCTTCATCGAAGTACGGCTCGACTATACATATCATTTGAAACGTCATGAAAAGTACATATATGGAGGCCAGAGCAATGATTTCAAAAGACTACACGACTGGTGATTGAATCGACAGAAAATATTATCTATGTGGCTATAGTAACTAATGGGCTGAAGAACATTCAGCTTTACTGTGGTGGCTTGAAGGTTTTGAATCAACTGATACCAAGAGCCCTTGGATCTACTTGCCTGGCGGCATAAATTCTGTACTTGGCGGCGGTGTGCGAGCGAACCCGCTTCCCAAATAGTAGGAGAGGGATAGTGAGTAACAAACAAGTTGCGCAAACAACTGCCAGCGTCAGAAACACATTCCCGACGCCCACGGCTTCAACCCAGGGGGTCAATGCAAAAATGAAACCAGTCGCCAGAGCGTTTCGAGCAAACGTGATTCCAGCCATAGCATCGCCGATGATCTAAGAACACAAAATATGTTAGCAATAAAGAGAGGTTCAATACAATTTCGCAAAGATTCTACAGGGCGCCTCCTACCTCCGTATAAGCATCAGTAGTATAAGCTAGACTCAAAGTCAGAACGGTCGAGAAGCCGGTGCTGAAGATAGCAACTCCGACTGCGACAAGGTACCAGGGCCTTCCATCCCGTAGACTGTACCCGAATAACATAAGCCCAGCGGGCATTAATGGCGCAAGGACGAAGATAAGCCATAAGCGCATCTCAGGCTCGAAGATCCCCCCATTTCTTTTTGCCAACCGCATGATGAGGCGATCGCTGACCAAACCTATGATGACTCCTCCAATAGTCGATCCGATGAAAAACGGAATGCCGGAAAGGAGCCCAACCTTGTCAGAAGTAAAATAGTAAGGGGGTTGCAGCATCACAGATGAGATGACTGTCACGCAGATCTGATAACAAGCTGTTCCCAGGGCAAACTGGATAGCTGTATATGAAATTGCTGGAAATGTAGCAATAATGACAAAAGGCTGCCAGAGGTGTTTCGACAAATTTTGAAAGGAATCTTCTGACGGTGTCCACAGTTTCAAACGCTGAATGTATGGATGTCTCCGATGCAAATGTTCTGTTCCAGATAAATTCACGGGCTGGAATGAAGCGCATGAAACTCGGCCTTTAATGCTATTTGGTTTATCAGCATTGCGGATTCTCTTTTCGTTGTCTGCAATATCCGTATTCTGTGTCGGAGGTCTGCCTTGGATATCGACAGTGAACTTGGTTTCTTCATATAAAAAGAAGAATGCGAGCACACTGACTCCTAGCACGACAGTCATAATCCACCATACCCAGCGCCAACCCATGTCGAACGTAATGTATCCAGAGACAACAGGAGAAATCGAAAGACCCATTAACGAAGTCCAAGTATATAAAGAGTTGGCCAGGCCTCGTTGATGGACAAAGTATAGGTCGGCAATGCTCATCGGTGGAATTGATTCGGCCAGTGCCGCAAGTCCACAATTGAGCAACGTAAAGATGTAAAGGTCTGCAACAGTACTCATACGGGCTGCCCAAATGTTAAGTGGGAATGCAACGAGTAGTGTAAACAAATATACGGGCCGGCGGCCGAATTTCATGGCGAGTGGAATAATCGGGATGGCGAAAACTGTGAGACCTGCTGACCCAATAGCATAGCTTTTCGTCAGAGTATCGTAGCTGAAGCCCAACTCGGCGTTCATCGGACCCCACGTAGGAGTTGCCACGGTTATCCTGCGTGACGATGGTCATTAGCAATATTCCTACCATAGGCAAGCCACGAAAGTTGGACTTTGGGGAGACGCTTACCAAGCCATCATAATGAAGGTAAAGACGAGGACTAGACCGAAGTTCAAGGACTTTTCCGACTTCTTCCAGTTCTTCCAATTTGTTAATGCAAGTACGGGAGACCAAAACTCCATTAGATCAAACCAGAACGTACGAGAGGGTCATTAGGATCGCCAGTAGGTTCAGGTTGGCGGATGACGGATCCATCTTCATCGGCTGCTAAGGTCAAATCTGACGAGTTTTAGTGCACACGCTCAATCACATATTTCCTTAACTTAACATCGCACTGGTCTATTTGCGTACCTTGCAAAGGGACTGTGCCAGGAGGGTTATTTGTTTGCTCCATATTCGATGTCAGGGAAATGTAGGGTTCGTAAAAGGGAAAGCTTGGATGAAATGAGCAAGGTGATAATATAGTACTCGATGGGAAGAGATCTGACGGAAAGGCTATGTACATATATGGGGGCGAGTGCGTATGAATATTGGCCAATATGCTATCTCCGACATAAATCAGACACGCCCATGTAGCCGATTCAAATCCTCCACTTGACTATCCTCCTTTTGTCATTAGACACCATCCACCAGGTTCTGGGTATGCGGGGAAACCTAGAGACGATCTTGACTAGCCTAAGTCTTGGTCGGAGAGTGCGTCCTCGGATCAATTGGATGAGGAGATTCTGCAGATATATATCACATATCCCAACTATAAACGCGTGCAGCGATGGACCCATCGTTGGTAGCCGTTTTCAGATTGGCTCACCTGTGACAGTTGGTTGTTTCAAGCTGGTTAGCCGTGATGCTAGTCTCGAAACTTCCTGCGCCACGAATTTCTCTACTTTCGGACCTGCCGCTGCCCAATTACGTATTGTCGGCCTCGGCACTCTTCAGGGGTTCAAAATGCGGGGTGCAGCAGGCCTCCTCGCTCGTTAGTAGCTCGGTTAAGTGAAGGGGAAAGGGTCTTCCAATATGATTAATGGTGGTGGCAATGAGTCCCAAGGCCCGTGACTTATGTTCCTCATGACTAGCGCTACACTCACGAGGCGATCGTTGTCTTGGTCACATATCGCTTTGAGCATTCTTACCCAACCCACTGGTCTTATGAATAAATTAATTACGCAAGAAAATCAGCCTGTTTTTATTTCCCTAATGATATGTGTCGAGCTTGTACATCACATCTAGGATTGGAGCCGCTCAGGGCTCTTGGTGCGATAAAGTTCAAATCAAACTTCCCTCGCTGTTCTTGTTCCTTCCTCCATAGCACCATTGATAAACCCCCTTCAAGCCATGGCCCAATCAGCACTTGCGAAGAAAATACCCCCTGGCGACGACGGAGGCCACCGAATTAATGAGCATTCCGTAAAGAACTTGGGTTGTAGCCAGAGCCTATAGGGTAACCTGAAGGAAAGGAGGCTGGAGGTGATTAAACAAGATGGAAAAGGAGATGCAGTAGAGGCCATAAAAAAATAAGAATTCTTTCTCCTACTAAGAGGGAGTTGGTTGTGGATTGAGGTTCTGTGAATGATAGAGCAAGGCTCCAATGTGGAGCAGCTCCCACGAACGCGATTGAGTGCACCACATCAAAATTGGATTCAATTAGCAATTGGAGGTTTTATGTAGGCGCTCGAGTAGGATCACTCGATTTCTCGTACCCTAGCACATTCTTATCAACCCAAGGTGGCCATACTTCCTTTTATTCGAGCCGGATACCTTAATTTCTAGGTGACTGCCAAGAACAGAAGTCTCCAAGAAGGTCTATTTACCACGTCAGACCCAGTAACCTGTTAAGGAAACTTCAACTGGAACTACTAAATTTATAGGCACTACAACTAAACTTCGCTAGCTAGTGAGAATTGCGCAGATCTTAAAGACAACTGTACTGAAGATACTACTCAGACCGCCCACTTCTGAAATATCTAAAACGACAGCCACCTCCAAGTTGGTGCGGGCAGGAGCCGCTACTGACCTTCAGCTGCAAAGTCCCGACGGCTGAAACCAAGCCGGCAATTTGACTGCCTGAATTCCTGAATTCTTGCGGCAAGGCAGAAATAAGCGGTATTCCTTTTTCTTGTACGACGACACTACTGAGATACTTAAGGATCCATTCCCGCCATTAAAATTTTGCTCAGGTAATTACCCCTCATCACTCCATCGTCACCATGGAGATGCGAATCTTGACCATCGTCTGGCACGCTATTAACATTATCATTGTACTGCCTCTTGTATTTATCGTAAGTGTGAACGTTTTTTGCCTCGGCTTTTGAACCGCTAATGATGAAAAACCATCAAGCTCATTTACGCCATCACCGATGTCCACCTTATCCTGGCTGCTGTTGCGAACCTGAACGACACCGTCGACAAGCCGATTGACTTGGGCCACATTGCCGGCCGAGATGTCGGAGGAACTTCGCCGCGAAACAAAACAATAAAGGATTTCCCTGATATCCTCGGATGGTGTCAGGTTGCCGATTTGAACATGGATAGAACTTCGCTGCGACACGACCGACATGGTTCCCAGTCTCGCCTAGCCATATTCTCAGCCACATCCTTGACGCGTCTGCTTTTTTCGCCGCTGGAGTGGTTCTCGATTTGTCGAGGATCAGGGTGGTATCTTCTATGGACTTCTGTAATGACCTTGACCCCGCGTGTAGCTGCTCAGCTGCCTTTCGCTCTGGGGTTCGTGGCGCAGGTTGTCCTGTCACTGCCCTTTGTCCCACTCCACACACTCTGGGTGCATACCATTCTCACTTCCTCGGACTCTGCGCCTTTTTGGAAACGCATCAGGTCTGTTGGAAAGACGTTCAAAGCCGCGGTACTTCCTATGATTATCTATACGATCGCGACGGCTGCGACACGGACCACCACCTCTTACGTCTCCGGGTATGCAACTGGCGACAACCGCTTTTTCTCCCTCCGCCGCAGTGATCCACAGAAATTCGCCCTGGTCCCATGGGTCAGAATTGCCCTGGAATTCCTTCTCCTCCTCCCAGCGCACTCGTTACTCGTGCGCGTGGAAGCGTCCCTTCTTCGGACTGATGAGCGGACCATCATGTCTCTGGACCCAGCACTATCTACTCACCAATACGAGCGTGGATACATGACTTTGGTTGATGCTTGGAAGTCTACCACACGGGACTTACTAGTCCACGTGGCAGAGGCTTATTATAGGGCAACTACCATCAACATCCTAGCGGCGAGTATTATTGGAGCCCTAGACAGTGCACTTTTTAAACTTTTAGTTACTGCACCGAAAAAGGCTTGAAGAGAATTCGACTCAATCATATTTCAGTTATGGGTATGATATCGAATTCCAGAAACTTGGGATATCAGCCTGTCCTGACGGACAGTTATTGTGTTGAGCAATGGGCTTCTTTCAGGAAGACCCCGATTTGGATCATGAGAATTTCAACGAGGGTCAAAGTCAACTTCAAATGTATTTATTCCACAAGAACAATTTTCCTTTTCAATCAAATTTCTAGAAGACTCCGGCCAATGAGGTCATCAATTGTGTTCTGACTGGTCGAAATATGACAGTGCTTGCTTGAGCATTCGCCTCAAGGGGTTCTTGAAGGCCTTCTGGCCTATCGTCGATGGAGAATGGATTTCAGCATCTTTATTAAATTATTATGTGTTTATTAGAGGAATTACACTTTAAATAACGTTAGTTATCCACCCAAAGCTCAAACATACAAGTATAGAGCCCGAATAACATGACTAAGCAATCAAGTTGTTGTGGTCGGTCCGTGGTTGACGGTAACGGACCGTGAGTGGTGATAACGGACCGTCACTGACGGACCGTTAAAGGTGACATATTGATTACTGCCCGGGCTGATTACCGAATGGAAGCCGCCGTGCACCGTTGGAATGATCACTCAACGGATTGATTACCTGAATATTTATCTGCAAAGATGTGACTATTAAAGAAAGGTGCCCCCCTAGCCTAGGTAGACGGGTCGGTCGGTACTTATACTGCGGCACAGTGGGCCGACCGAGCAGGTTAGCCCGCTTGGCGAGTCCCTCTGTACTGGAGCCTGCAACAGAAGTGGCCACGTTGAACCGTATTTGGCGACGAGAAAGCATTCATCACATCGCCCAGTAGAAGCTCCTGCTGAGGTGCATTCCAGCTGTTCAGTTGTCAGATACCATTTCCAGCAACTCCTTGTTGTTGAATTACAACTAACCTCAGACGCAGTAGGCGATAGCCCTGGCAATGTACTAGTTCCTAATGTCGGCCGGCGGACGAATCAACTTGACAGTTTTGTGTATGGGACCTGTTTGATTGCAGCGATTGAAGCTTTTCTCTGTGTTTGAGAGATTCGAGAAATCGATGGTCTAGTGCATTGTAGTTCGCTAGTGACCAAACTGGCTGGATAGCCTTCGTGGTGCCGGAGTTATAAAATCCATAATCAGGCTCCTTCATTTCCACAGAGAGGTCTTGGGTTTTAACCAGCTTTCCCTAACTGCCAACTCCTCGTGTTATTGTTCGAAAATCTCAACTTTAGACACCACCACAACATTATCTGCATTGCTTTTCGGATCGTAGCGATTGTGTGAGTGACAACGATTGCAGACCTGTTTCTTGAATCTCCATGAAATTCTCTTTGAATGATGCCTTCAGCATACGGTTCTAAAGGACTTGTAGATTCTTCAAGCAGAAGACTCTTAGGCTCCTAGAGAATGCTGCAGGTAATAAATGTACTATTTCTAGCCCCAGATTACAAACCACCTCTCTCAGCGATACATTTTTATAGCCATCTGGAAGATCAACAATGAATTTGTCCGCCAATCCCAGCTTTGCTGACTGTATAAACACGGCTTCAATATTCTTAGTGAGACGCCGCCTCCCACCTGGTGTCGATCAAGTCATGAACTCGCCGAGGACGACGTTGACCCACGCCAAGGCGGCACCGGAGCCGGTGGCGGCGGGGAATCCGATTAGTTCGAGCGTTCTAGATTGGCCGGGCCGATGCATGTGCACGCGCGCTGTGCAGTGTTGGTCACCCTCTTTTCCTCTTAGCGCAGACGGCAACGGCAGAGGACGGGCCAATAGGCCACCGAATGCTGCACTTTGGCTGTCACACATCATCAGGTCTACGGTGGCTGTGGTTCCATTGTCCTAGAAGGTTCTTAGGGCTGACAGGGACTGCTGCCCATATGGCTGTGGCATAAGCAAGGTCCGTCCCTATCGGTGTCCGGGGCTTCCGTGCGGCCCGGGACCTTTGCGTCTGACTTGAGCCGTGGTAAAGTGGGGCGAGACCGAGCAAGGGGTATCCATTAGTGCCCAGGGTCTTTCCATTGTTGCACGCGTCTATACGAATACATATGCGGCTCTGTGGGCGGGATTGATCCTCCCGTCTCCGCAACCGGCGACTTACTATTCGGGCTTTGGCCTCGGGATTTCGGTGCCGCCACCAGCAGGGGGGATGGTGTTTAATGGCGAGGTTAAAGATTTATATACTCGTAGGGCTCCAAGCTAAACAGCCGCTTGCTGCTGCACATGTAGCTTGGGGTTACATCCCGAAACGGCCGCCGCAGCTTCTGGGTTAGTTATGCGATAGGAGAACTGCAGTCTTGGCTATTCGCAGAGTTCCTGCCTGATGACGCACCGTGGCATACCCCCCTACCGCGGAGGAATAGAAAAAGAGACCCTGTAAGCAAGTCGAACCATCACTGCATGGCGCACTTGGTTGAGGGATTTTAGTCAGCTTTAGGAGACAGGTGCCTTGTCTCCCTCAACCAACAGATAGTCCTAGATATTGTGAGGATTGACAGCCCCGTCTCGGCTTACGCGTGCTAGCAGGCGACCTGCTGTTTCGGGCTCGCATTTAAGCCGTCCGCCTCCCGGGGAGTACAGCCCAATGGATGGCGCCTCTTGCTAAAGCTTTCATGTTCATACTAGTTTTGAAGCCCTGTTTTCACGTACTATTTAATTCGCCGCTGTAGCACCTTCAATTGAAATGGCAGGGGGCAATTCGTCTAGATCTCCTTGGAAACGCTCCGCATGCGATCGCTGTCGGGGCCAAAAGCTACGATGTCACCGCGACGAAGATCAATCCACCGACACATGTCTCAGATGCTTGAAATCGGGCGCGAAATGCGTCACGAGCATGGCCCGCCCGACGGGTCGCCCACCGTCGCAGCAACAGCCCCGCGTCGATCAGAACAGCGGGTCTTCCTCGTCACGAACAAGCAACGCGTCTGCCGATAACAGCAGCAGCAGCGGGGCAGATACAAATATGGTTGATCTGGATTGTGATATATTCCAGGAGGATTTCTTGGACAGCATCAGCATACGTCATTCCGACTATATGCTAAGCCATGATATTGACTCTTGTCTATTCTCACAATTGACGAGTCCACACAGCACGTCATTAGGTATTGCACAGTCACAAGCTGGAGGGGATCTCAATTCATCACACACTGCCCCAGACCGGTTCAGTGGAATATCTGGGGTTACTACGAGCCCCACGGACCCTGGGCTGCCTCCGCCAACAGACAACGTCGAAATGCTCCTGTCAAACCTGCATTCAGATCTTTGCGGCCAGGTCTTTGCCATCCGATCGGCGCCCTGGGATGTCAAGGGCACCCTCAACCTCACCTTCTCTCAAAATAGGATTGGTGCAGAACTCGAGAATTCCGACTCGCACCCTCTATTTCGAGTTTCCAAGGCATCAACGGAGCTTGAGAGTCTCCTTGTAAGCCTTCGAGCGCCGGGAATGGCGGCGAATATACCATTGGCAGTTTCATATTCCTCTGGGCCATCATGCCTGCGAACTGCCCAACTGCTCGTGGCCTTGTCCTGCTACATCCAAATCGTCTCTATTTACGACGTTATCTTCACCAAGGTCTTGGAGTACCTGGCAAGTGGCCCAAGGAATATGACTGCTACAACATCATCAGAGTCCACCCCAACGCTGTACCTGGCGGGGTTGCCAATTCCTCCCAATCACAAGCTATCTGGAAGCCTGCTGGTTCATTTGATAGAACACCAACTTCAACAAATTGAATTGCTGATGGGGCTGCCAGAGCATTATCGCATCTCTCCATCGTCCAAGGACGGCATAGATGGAGCCATTGGGCTGTTTAGGGGGCACCATTGCCAGTCACTCCTCAACGCGGTGATCAAGCTAGGAGAAGACCCAAACGGGATTCACGATGACACACGATGTGTCCGCTCTTTAAAACTCAAGATGGCGAGGATTAAAGATCTATAAAAGCTAAATGTATACAAGAGATTAGATGTTAGTTTTAAGGCACGTGGCCGAATCATTGATGCCACCTATTTGTAAAAGGATCAATTGTCTTGAGGTTCCTAGTTTCCCGGTCTGGTTAGCTATTTGGATTTAAACTAGAATAAATAAATATATTAGAAGGGTAATTTGGAGAAAACAATGAAGAAGCCCGAATACCCTTGATGAACCTATCACCACCCCCATGTGGTTTGTGTGCTAGTGGCGAAAAAGCCACATACGGGGATATGGCTGAATGCAGCTAGAGTAAGGATTTTGGTGGGCGGAAGAGCAATAGTCTCTAAAATCAGGAACAAGTGCCGGATGCGGTCATCATATAGCGTCCGTCACCTGGAAAGCCGGCACTAGGATCGAAAGTTGTTGCCGTGTTGAAAAAGAACAAATAAATATGGAATACGGAAATGGATAAATCCAAGATATATATTTTACTTTCCATCTGCAAACGAGGCCTCTTGTGGCATTAATACCGGGTCATCTGTAGGTTCAATAATTGCCGCGAAGCCTTTCGGGGTTTCGGCTCCGGGATTCCGGCAAAAAGAAATGGGTTGAAAAGCCGCGGGGATATAACAAAGACCCACCCACCATGCTCGGCCGTTGGCGGGGATCATCAGGGTTCAGTTTGCCGATCTCGGCGTCATCATCAGCCTGAGGTCAGACTTGGACGGAATAGGGAAAGGAACCAAATTGCCGTAAGGCCGCCGAAAAGGACACGGATTTGATAATTTTGGGTCACAATGGCGAAATATTACAAAAGAGTTTAGGCACTATTGCAACTAACAAGTATCGGGCTCCATACATCTCATATCACTACAAGTGCCGTGTCCATAGGTTGCAGCCCAGCAGTAGGATCTTTTATCTTCTATTGCCGAATCTTATTTCTAGGTTCAATAAACTTCGAATGACAGCTATGTTGGATTAAGCCATAAATATTATGGTTTACATTGTAGCTCTCGTCCGGTCAATTCAAGGCTCTATCTTGGTCTCTTATATCGTTTAAAACCAGAATCATCGCATGTTCCATCCAGCTACGCAAGATTGGTTTTCCCAATATGTGAAATTCGCACCAGATTTGCTTCAAATATTGGTTTTATGACTCCAAACCTCATACTATAACGCATCAAATTCCTTCAATTGCACACTTGTGTCATGAGTTTAGAGCACATTGACCTTGGAGTACTTTTGCACCAGGAAAAGAAACTCGACACATATACAATTTATTGCTCAATTATATGACTCATGTGACATCTGCTTACTCAGTTGTCTGCTGGATACATGGCAACGCGATAAGCATGGCTGTATCGTGGCTTGTTAAATGTCATACTTTCGATTATTCATCGCATCCCCCAATGCCTCAGCTAATAAAGCATAGCCCCTGGATCTAATAAACGTTTCCGAGCAAGCCATTGTTTTGCAAGATAGACAAATGACGAGGAGTGATGTCGGCTATTTTTCGACAGCCAGCTAGCGTCATGCACATCTTGAACTCGTTGATGAGGAGATCAAGAGCCAGTCCTACACCCTCGGAGCCGTTGTACTATATAGTGGGAGCAGAAAATTAGCATCAATTACTTATTCCACATGTCATGCATAAACAGAGAAGGAAATGATAGGCGTCTTACTGCCAAGCCCCAGATTGCGATCCTCCCCGCAAAGACAAATTCGGCACCAAGGGCAATAGCCTTGAAAATGTCTGAACCACGTCGAATACCGCCATCCATTGCTAGACGGACTTTTCCCTTGGCGAGTGGTGCCACTTCGCGAAGGATATCGATGGTTGCGGGAGTGGTATCCAGCTGTCTACCTCCATGGTTGGAAATGATGATTCCGTCCAGCCCGTGCTGGATCGCAAGAGAAACATCCTCTGGCGACGTTACTGTGTATATTCATCAGTATAAATTTTATCAGTATGCAAAGTGCATGAAAGTCGATCAGGGCTACGCCTCTCCCGTCTTACTGACCTCCTTTCGCCCAGAGTTCCAAATCAGTATGGCTTCGCATCCACTTGATCTCCTCTTCCCAAGTGGTAGCGGTGTCTAAAAGTCACATATTAGAAAGTAGACAAGATATAAAGGATATGAATGTATCGAATACCGAAAGAGATGTCAGGCATTCCACCGCGCGACCCACCAGACTCGGATGGGGATTGCGCGCTGAGGTTTGGGAAAGTACAATCTGCTGGAAGCCTGAAGCCGTTTCGAATATCTTCCAGCCGTCGGCCAAACATGGGGGCATCAACAGTCAAGACAACGGCTTTGTAACCGGCAGCTAGACACAGTTAGCAAAGTCTCCATGAGTTCTACGGCTTTTTGAGTAAACTAATGCACTGACCCTTTGCTCGGTTCAGAAGGTTGATTGTGATTTGACGGTTTTTCAACGGGCTGACTTGGATCGCGTACGGCGTCGATCCATCGCTGCTCTGTGCAGCAACATCTTCAACGCTGTCGTTGGACAAAGCGGAAAGAACCATGGGAACGTGGCGAGCTGCGCACGCTTTCGACGTTCCAACCTCGCCATCGGCGTGAGCAAGTCTATGCATGGCCGATGGAGAAAGCCCGAGTGGCAATGCCGCCGTCTTTCCCCACAAGGTGGTGGTGGTGTCAATTTGGGAAACGTCGCGCAATACTCGGGGTCGGAGCATGTATCGGTCAAATGCAACTTCATTATTGCCAAGTCTGTCATGGACGAGAAAGAGCCGCGTCAGTCTGCCAGGGTCATATTTGTCACTTTCTGGTGGAAACTCACGTTATGTTGTCCATGGCACCGCCGTTGTAGTAATCTATCGTCAAGGTCAACTCTCATACCGCCACCAAGAAATATATCACCCTACCTCGATACATGGGAGACATATTCTCCGATGCTGCCTTTTTCAGGTCCTGGATGCACAAGACCTGCGCTTTCGAAGCTTGAGAAGTCGACATTTTCACGTTGATCTGAGGTTTTGCAACAACTGCAAACGAATATATATATGTTTGTTTAACGAGAATCACTATTTGGCTTCAATTGAATCATTTCATGACCTCGCAGCTGTAGCTATCCTTATATAATGTCTTTCCTTTTCGACTTTCGGAGGAACAGATACGCCATATCATCGTGTATGGATTGTGACAGTCTGTAGGTTGCTTGTGTCGGACAGGCTCGGTGGATAGTGGAGTATGTCTGTGCATGTAGAACACGCCACTGCTTACACGTCCCCGAACTGTGCCGTCGCTCGGCTGCATGCAGCGGCGGACATGGTCAGATCCGAATGCCGACTTCAGGTCAAAACCCGCCGACAGACCGAACATGGCCTGGTCCATGCATGCTGACACCGGTCATCTAATCAATCAATGTACCCCCACGACGATGGCGTTCCGTGGATTACTACCGAAGAATCAGGCTACCGCAGGAACCAAGCTAGTCCGCTTTCGGAGGGATTGAACATCCGCTCCCTGGATGGCTCCGAACCAAGCGGATGTACTACAGGCGAGGAGCGAAAGACGTTATTACATCGTGCTTTCAGAGCATGGCGTGGGGGCGATCGTCTTTGCATGGATGTTTGGCATTCCGCTCATTAGCATAGTCAAGGCTCTTAGCTTGGAAGGCATGCGAACAAAGCCGCACTTGGGTAGCGAGTTGTAGCATGCCGGTGGCCATTTTGTCTGCTACCGCCTCCTTGGCCCTGGATCGCGGGCATTGTGTGGGTTTCAGACCCGTGATGCTGCGATGCATGAATACCACCTCATCTTGCTTGTAGCTTATCTGATTGTTTAAAACATGGCTCCTGCACCACGAGCAGTGGAACAGCTTAAAATCGTTCCATCGCCAATAAATGTATACTAAAACGACAGCTCTAGACTATCAGAAGCCCATCTCACCCTCCTCTTATTCTAGTACTCTAGAAATCCTCCATCTCAAAGATTCTGGTCGAGTCGCTCACCCATTTGGCCAAGTGCCGTCGTAGGCCTTGCTATCAAGATAAAGAAAAAGCAGACAGGCACTGATCATATATTGATAAAATCTATCCCTCGATCAATCTTAACTGTAACTTTCGCTTCAATAGAACATAGCAGACCATCAGTATAATCTAGAAAACACCATCGGCAATACGGAAAGGGCGGTGGGTGTATTTATCCGTCACTCGATCCTACATAGAGAGAAAATACGCCATATTTGATCAATCAAGCCAGGAATCTCCCTGTATTCTCCACTATTATCCTCTAATTGACCACTAAATGATGGGCTCTGTTGGAAGATTGGGTAAAAGATTAGCTCCAGTGATGTGTCTCCGGAGTCTGGGGCTTGGTGATAACCCCGCGGCTTTATGGCTCACGCTAAATCGCGACTCTGAAGCCCCGAACCCAATTTCCGAGATAATCTGCTACGTATTATAAAAAATGAACACAAAGATTTCCTCTCAGTTTCTCATCTGGATCAGACAGCAATTCCTGCCATTCCAGTCATGACGGTCCGCCCGCCCCTCACCTCCAGGTCATCCCTGACAATCACTGCGAACGATGACGCATCTCAAGAAGTCAAACAGTCGAGACCCACACGATGGATCGCATCTTTTTACCCAAGGCTAGACGAAGCCATCTGCGATTATGGATACAGCGGCGACGGAACAGAAGGCTCTCCCTATCTCGTCGAGTTTCTGCCCAACGACTCGGAAGATGCTCTTACCTTTTCGACTGGGAGAAAATGGACCATCACCGGCCTTGAGGCCATGGCCACTCTGGCTGTGACATTTGCCAGCTCCGCCTATTCCGGGTGCATCAGTCAGGTCATTACTCATTTCAACATCTCTGAGGAGGTGGCCACTCTGGGAGTCTCCCTCTTCGTCTTGGGTTTTGCGGTGGGGCCGCTATTCTGGGCTCCTCTTTCTGAGTTGTACGGACGACAAGCAATCTTTTTCATCACCTTTACAGCTTTGGTAGCATTTAGCGTCGGGGCTACGTGTGCCCAAACTATGCCTGCGTTGCTCGTCCTTCGCTTCTTGGCCAGTGCATTTGGCTCATCCTCGCTGACAAATGCTGGAGGAGTTATTGCCGACATGTTCACCAAGGCTGAGCGTGGGCTTGCCATGGGTGTGTTTGCCATGGCTCCATTTCTGGGACCCGCATTCGGTAGGTTATATGACAAAGTTCAACATTGTATTTAGCTAATCATTCATCAGGGCCTATTGTGGGCGGCTTTCTTGGCGAGACGGAGGGCTGGCGCTGGCTTCATGGTTTAATCGCCATATTCAGCGGTGTTCTCTGGATTGCTACGACCATATTAGTCCCGGAAACATATGCACCATTCATTCTACGTCGTCGAGCCCAGATGCTGTCCAAAAAGACTGGGAAAAAATACGTATCTATGCTGGAAGCTGGAGAGCCACCAAAGACATTGTCACACCAACTCAGGATCTCCCTCACCCGGCCCTTGGTCTTGCTCTTCAAGGAACCCATTGTCTTACTGACATCGGTTTACATTGCCATTATTTACGGCACACTGTACATTTTCTTTGCGGCGTTTCCAATCATCTTCCAGGGCACTCGAGGCTGGAGTGCTGGTATCGGCGGGCTCCCATTCATTGGAGTCGCCATTGGCGTTATACTTGCGACAATGGGTGCCGCTATTGATAACAAGCGCTTTATACGTCTGGCATCTATTAAAGGGAATGAAATCGAACCAGAAGCTAGGCTTCCTCTGTCAATCATTGGCTCCGCCTTTCTTCCCGCTGGCCTATTTCTCTTTGCCTGGACGACATATCCCTCTGTTCACTGGATAGTGCCCATCATTGGCGCCATGATTTTCGCGTGCGGACTCGTCATGGTGTTCCTTTCGCTCTCAAACTATCTGATTGACTCCTGTTAGTCCTGGCCTATTTCCGATCATATTATATATATGCTGACTACTCTATAGATGTCGTCTTTGCGGCTTCTGTGCTTGCTGCCAACTCGTTACTTCGGTCGCTATTCGGGTTCGCTTTCCCTTTGTTTACGCGTCAGATGTATGAGAATCTTGGGAATCAATGGGCAAGTTGCATTCCTGCGTTCCTAGCGCTTGCATGTGTCCCTTGCCCGCTTTTATTCTACAAGTACGGTCATCAGATTCGTATGAAGTGCCAGTATGCTTCCGAAGCAGCCCAGATACTGGAGAAGATGCGCGTGCAGCAAGTTGTAGTCACAGATAATGAGGTAGAGGGGGATGTTGAGGTGGTTCAAAGAGCTTGATCTCACAACATCGTTATGACATTCGGTTGTAGCAATTGTTACATTACCTTACAGTAGAAACCTCGATAGAGCTAGATTGTTTTTGTTATTCTTCATCCTTTCGCTTTAGATAATATTATTTGGTTACTCTTTATCCCTTTCAATTATAGCTTATATAAATTATTTTAGCTATATCTATTAAATCTTCTACTTTATCTATTACGTAGCTTTATATCAATATCGACCCAAAAAGTCGAGTTGCTCGTTCTGCCACTCGTCTAAGAAGTCAAACCCGAGGAAATCACCATAGCATGCTGGATTCTCACTCTGCCCCAACTGATACATACCTGCGCTAGCCTGCATATATGGTGATATCTGCGTGTTCACCATGTGGTCCTCATGCGACTGTGCAACTGCATGATCGGCGTTGCTTTTTGAAATCGAATACAGATCTTTTTTGGAAAGAATTTCTTCAAACACTGGCAGAGCTCTTTTCAGGGCTGGTATTTCCTGGCCCTCAGAAAGAACCAGCATTGTCTGGTGAATGGATATCCGGGCCATGGAACGGACGAGGTCTGTTTCAGCTGGATCAAGAGCCGATTCGATATGCAGAGCTAGCAATGCTGGCATTGTCGTTACGCTGAGAGACGTATTTGTTAGCTGATACTGGAGGATGCCTTATGTGAATGACACGTACAAAGACATGGGAAATTCCCGAATGGTACCATTTGCCAATACTCTCTTGGCAATATTGTCCAATTCGATAATAGCAGACCGAAGGCGCCGTTTCGCCCAATCGCACCACTCGGCATGTTGAGATTGCCATCGCCGACGGCGACTCAGCAGACGACATAGGATAGACTCAAACCTGTAGCTTGTGGCCAGCACATCCAAGTAGTAGACGTCAGTCCCATGAGAAACATCGTCATCGATGTGCATCTTCTTCGTCAGCGACTTGCGCCACGTGTCAAGAGGTTGTAATAGTTGCCGAGGATCCTGATGTGGCTCGTTTGTGACAGCGGACAAACACTGTCCGACTGGGCAAGGTTAGTTGTACTTGTCATGGCAAATTTGTGTTTCAGCCTTGGGAAAAAACAAACTTACAAATTTGCGATAATTCAGATTGGCCAATGAGTGACGCCTTTTGTTGCGGTGTTAGAGGCGATAGCAAGTCGGAAGTTGGCGGGGAATTCTCCTCTTCCCAGTCTGTTTCCGTGAGGCGTTTGATTCGAGGTACTCTTTCGAGCAGCCGCGAGTATCCCGTGTCGACAAACGTAAGAAAGATGTCCCAGCTCTAGATGTCCATCAATATAAATTATGACATGACATGGGAGCTCTAGTGATGAATGAGGATAACATACGTACAGAGACCACCATATCCTTCTGTATAGCTTCAGGAAGCTACAAGATTCATCTTCTCGAATACACCTATTGAGGTCTCAGTCTATGTGGGAATGGAGGCTGATCTGGGGACTAACGTGCTACGTATATCAAGTTTCGCTGCAAGGCGGACAGCGTTGTAGAACCAGTAGGAAAAGTCCCGGTCACTGGGGTGATCTAGAATAACCACACCCAACATAACGCACCCTTGCAGCACAAACAAGAGGTTACTCTCACAGTTGAAGTCGTGGAGCAGCTTGGTCTTTACGAAGAAGGACTCTTGTGCTGCCGCCCGGCTATCAAAGTTGCAGCCCCGTATGACATCTTCCGGTGCGTAGAGACTAGCCGCGGTCAACATGGCTCGTAGAAGAAATAAAGAACAGTCGCCTGATTGATAGCTCTCAATAAAAGCAGCTTTATCAATGATGGGAGCAAAAGGATAAACATAATCGAAATAGGCCTTTATGAGGGCATCTCTGTTGATCAGTTAGTTTTACAGCCAAGAAAAGTCCGAATGATCTTACAAGTGATGCGGAGGAGGTAGCTCAAAGACACCTTTCCTAGCGAGATAGTCATTGTCAATGGAGTCCAATTGAAATGGTGGATTCCACGGCCGACTCCGATGAGCCAATCCATCTTCCGGCCTTGAGCTCTGGGGAGTATTGGAGCTGGTGCCCTGGTGACTAGATTCTGCGCCTTCTTTCACGGTGTCACGTAGAATATTCAAGTACAGCAGGTCAGGTCGAGACTGGCGTGGGCTTTGGCATGCCAAGGAATCGGGAGTATCTTGGCGTTGAGGATCATCCAAAGGCTCCACAGTCTATGAAAGGAAATGTCAATGTGGAGCTTGGTCGGTCGGGGATTCAGTCAGAGAGCGAGGAGAAGAAGAGAGCAAGATGGGCGATGAAGACGAAACAAAGCGAATCATCTCATTTACCTACATCATCTGTTGGTTGGCCAGACGCATCAGGGTTCGAAGCGTCGCCTATCTTCCTCCTACGTAGCTGTAAGTATAGCACACAACACATGCCAATGGCCCATCAACTATGTTTCGGAATTAACTAACTTGGCGCGGCGTTTACGAACCGACAGGACACATCTCTCGGCACACTGTCTACTGGAACAGCTACTGCAGGGCAGTCCAATCACGGCGGCATCGCACTTGACCTTGCGCATGCGACAGGGCGCACACGCCTTGCTGGGTTTGGGAGCCCGCAGCCTGGGCTCTTGCAACACGCGCTGCTCGCCAGCACTGACGGAAGCATCCATTTGAAGGAAACGTGGTGAGATGGAATATCGGGATTTGAAGGCTGACACAGTGAGTGCGCGGGTGTCTTAAGTTTCGGCATTTCGGGTTTTAGAAAAGGCTCGGAATTTCGTATAATGCCGAATCCACAGGCAGACGCGTCCACCACAGAGTCTCCATACTAACCCATGTACAGAGCAAGATGATTGGATGGGTACTATTTATGGAAAAGTGGAAATCGCCTTAGCGTCGGAAGTTTCCGCGTCTAGTGAGTCCCGACGGCGATAATCTTATCAATCTGATCAGTTGATGTAAAGCGATCTGCGTTGGACGCGGCTATAGATAATCTCTTGAAGGGAAAAATTATAAAGGTACGTTTTTGTTGCCTTAGAATGCCAAATATTACGATATGGTTTCTATCACTTGAACCCTGACATTCCTATATGTTGGTTGTAGTGCTCTTTTAAAAGAGGTAACGTTTTCTTGACTAGCCGCGCCACGACATCTAAAAGGAAATGCGTTGTAATCTAGACAAAACTACAGAAAGGAAGGCCTTATATGGACGCAGAATATTGCTCTATGATAGATGTTGCTGCGAGCAAACCTTGTACAACTCAGGCAAATCATGGCAAGTTATTGCTGTAGGGTAGAGAATGACCTCCACGCAAGCTATACCTAAACGGGACCAACTTGTAAGACTGACCCCCACGCACGTTCATAACTCAATGCTTAGATAATCCACCAAGTTTTGGTGGCCCAAGTCAAGGGTCTCGGTTGACAAGAGCCCCGTCCCACTGTGCTTCAAGATAGTGGAGGCCGAAGTAAACTCCGATTGGTGCGCCTTGCTTCCGAACCGAACACCCGTATGACGGCAGCCGAATGAGATGCTGCCTGCCAAATAGTACCGACTATGTTCAGATAGTCTTGGTAACTCGCCGAGCTCCGACAACAATCGATGATGTGCGGATTCTACTCTGTTATGGAGTGGCGAAGCCAAGATACGAGCCTTGGATGCTTGATTATATATTCGGAAATGGTTCGCGTAAGAAGAGATATTTACTAGATATTTCAACATTCAACTTCTCTCCAGTAAAACAAGGCGTCGAGCTTGATGATAAGGCCCCAGCAAGCGCATCTCCTGATTCCTGTTATATTTTAACTCTCATAGACTTCATCATGACGCTCTCAAATGGTGGCTCCAATGGCACTAATGGCCATGCTCCCCCCAACGGAACTTCAAGCTCTCGCCAAGACAGCGATCCCTTGTCAGCCATCGCCGTCATTGGCGTCTCTGGAAGGTTCGCCGGCGATGCCTCGACGCCCAGCCGCCTATGGGATCTACTCAAGGAGGGGAGGAGTGCCCTGGGGCCGGTCCCAAAGAGCCGGTACAACGTAAATGGCTTCTACCATCCAGATGGAGGTAGAGCGGGAACCTCCAATTCCAAGGGGGGATACTTCGTGACCCAAGACGTTGATCGTTTTGACGCTGGTTTCTTTTCCATCACTCCGGAGGAGGCAAAGGGCATGGACCCAGTCCAACGAATCTTACTGGAACTAGCTTACGAAGGTCTTGAGAACGGTAAGAGTGCTCGCAACCAACAGTATGCAAAACGACCATTTGGCTGACGCATCTTTAGCTGGCCTTCAAATTGATCAAGTCGCCAACCAGAAAATGTCTTGCTACATTGGATCTGGTCTGCATGATTATTGGGATATGCAAGCATTGGACATGGATAGCGCTCCAAAATACACGGCAACAGGCACAGGAATAGCGTTACTGTCCAACCGCATTTCGTGGTTCTTCAATCTCAAGGGTCCCAGTATCACAATAGACACGGCCTGTTCGTCATCGTTGACTGCGTTGCATCTTGCAAGCCAAAGCATCCGACAGGGTGAAAGCGATTCTGTAAGACTTTTTCCGATCCTTTTCTTTTCTCTCACCGCTCTCTCGCATTGCTGACATAAATATGTGTTAGGCCTTGGTTGGAGGATTCGGGTTGCAACTTCTGCCCAACTTTGGCGTATTCATGTCTTCCATGTCCTTCCTCAGCGCCGACGATAAGTGCCACTCGTTTGACGCTGCAGCAAACGGATACGCCCGAGCGGAAGGAGGCGGCTTTGTCGTCTTGAAGCGATTAGACAAAGCACTCCAAGACGGCGACACTATCCGCGCCGTCATCCGAGGCACAGGCACCAACCAAGATGGCCGGACTCTTGGTATCACGCAGCCATCCGCACCTCGACAAGAGGAACTGATACTTTCGACGTATGCCTCAGCTGGTCTGGGTGTGGATGAGACAAATTATTTCGAGGCCCACGGCACGGGTACAAAGGTCGGTGACCCCATTGAATGCTCCGTGATTGGCTCCGTCTTTGGCCCGACAAGACAGCGTCCCATACATGTTGGCTCTGTGAAGAGCAACATCGGACATCTTGAGGGTGCAAGTGGTATTGCCGGCCTGGTCAAGACCATTTACAGCCTTGAAAGTGGCTTGATCGCCCCAACATATGGCCTGGAGAATGTTAATCCGAAAATTAAACTGGACGCCTGGAAGATTGACATCCCGACAAGCACCATCAATTGGCCTGTTGGACTTAGACGTGCCAGCATCAACAGTTTTGGATATGGTGGAGCCAATGCCCACGCTATTCTGGATGATGCCTATCACTTCCTCAAGAACCACAACTTGCAAGGTCATCACAACACCAGTGTTGAGGCTCAGGGCACTAGCACCAATGGATCAAACGGTCACACTGAAAATGGACACACCTCTAATGTTGAAACAACTCCACGCCTTTTCCTTCTGTCCTCTCATGAAGAGTCCGGTATCAAAAGAATTAGCCAGAGTCTCCAAGCTTATCTAGGCGAGCTTGATGTAGAGCACCAGTCTGAGGTTGATTTCCTGCACCGTCTGTCCTATACACTCTCCGAGAAGAGATCAAACCTTCCATGGAAGTCATATGTCGCGGCTTCGACCATTCAGGAATTGCAAGAAGGTCTCGATGGTGCGCCAACCAGGGCGGCGAGAGTACCCAGGTCGAGGGCTCTCACTTTCATCTTCACGGGCCAGGGTGCGCAATGGTTCGCCATGGGCAGGTCTCTCCAGAAGTATCCCGTATTCCAACAATCTCTGCGCGAGTCGAGCGAATACCTCAAGGCTTGGGGCTGCACATGGGATCTAATCGAAGAAATGAACCGCAGCGCAGAGGAATCCAAAATAGATCACCCTGCCATCAGCCAGCCCGCTTGCACAGCTCTGCAGCTTGGTATCATCGACACCTTGGCCAGTTGGGGCGTGCGTCCCCAGGTCACCATAGGCCACTCCAGCGGAGAGATTGCGGCAGCCTACGCTAAAGGGGCTTTCGGCAAGGAAGCGGCTATGCGGATTGCTTACTTCAGAGGGTCTCTCACTAGTAAGATTGACAAGAAGGGCTCCATGGCCGCCGTGGGGTTGGGTGTTGAGGCCGTAAGAGCATACCTGGATCGAACCACCACGGGCAAAGTGGTGGTGGCTTGTATCAACAGTCCATCAAGTGTGACCTTGTCAGGCGACGTGGAAGGCATTGAGGAAGTCGTGAAGCTCTTGCAAGCAGATGACGTATTTGCCAGGAAGCTCCGTGTTTCGACGGCGTACCATTCGCATCACATGGAGCTTATCTCAGAGGAGTACCTTGCGTCGCTTGAGGGAGCCTGGGAGACCAAGTCAGGTAATGCTGCCGTCAAGATGTTTTCGTCAGTCCGGGGCAAGGCCATTGACGGGAACGACCTTGGACCGTCGTACTGGGTCGCCAACTTGGTCAGCCCGGTCAACTTCTCCGGGGCCGTCCTGGCAGCCGCTAATTCGGGCTCTCTTGGCAAGATAGGAAAGGCCACAGGCAAGAAGGGAAGCCAAGATGCGATTGTTGAGATTGGGCCTCATGCAGCACTCCAGGGGCCCTTGAAGCAAATTCTGGGCAGTCTTGGAGATGCAGCCGCAGTTCCTCGATATTCTTCGGCCATCAAGAGAAAACAGGATGCCATCCAGACAGTCTTGGAAGTAATGGGCGAATTGCTTGTTCTCGGACATCCTGTCAATATTCCCCTCGTGAATGCGTACGCCGAGACAAAATCTGATGGGGGCAAAATATCTGCGCTGGTGGATCTGCCACCCTACGCGTGGAATATGTCTAATAGCTACTGGCATGAGTCAGCTGCAGTATCAAGCTACAAGAACAGGGACCATCCTCGACTGGAACTGCTCGGAGCAAGAGACGAACGATCCACGGACGTTGAGCCATCCTGGCGCAACTATCTTCGTATTGCCGAGCAGCCCTGGATCGAGCAACACCAATTTCAGAACACCACCATTTATCCCATGGCTGGTATGATTGTCATGGCCATCGAAGCAACGCGCCAAGTTGAAACCCGGGTAGACGTCTTAGGTTACCAGATTCGTAACGTCAACGTCCGAAATGCCCTGGTTGTTCCGCTCAACGAGTCGATTGAAACAAAACTTCAGCTCTCGCCGTGGAGATCTGGACCCAATGCTACATCGTCGCACTGGAGCGAGTTCAAAGTATCCAGTAGAAACGAGAGCGGTGTGTGGACGGCTAATTGCACTGGCCTTATCGCCACTCTATATAAGCAGGGACAAGCAAGAAACCCGGCGTTCCTGGACGAGGAAGCTGTGGAAAATTCTGAGCTTAAGAGGGAACATGCACAGATGATGCAGGAAGGATGGCCGAGTTTGGATCCAACTGAATTCTACTCCATTATTGACAAGTCAGGATTTACTCTGGGGCCAGCATTCCAAGGCATCAAGGAGCTTCATGTCCGCGACTACAAATCCCACTTCTCTACAGAGGTCCTGGATACCAAGGAATGGTACCGCAACAAGTGGGAACCGCCTCACTTGATCCATCCCGCCGTCCTCGATGTGTTCGTTCACGTCTTGATCTCTGCTGCTGGCAATGTTACGCAGCTAAATGCAAGGGTTCCAGTCTCGGCTGCGTCGCTCTATGTCTCGGCAGACTTTGACTCTACCGCCGGCACCAAGTACAACGGATTCACTACTTCGAAAAAGCATGGCGCCGATGGTTTGGTGAGTGACGTTGTTGTCTTTGGCCAAGATGGGGAAAAGCCCGTAGTTTCTCTTCGGGGATGTCAAACTGTGCCTCTTCGAAGCGCATCCGAAGCGTTGAGCTCCGATGATCAATATGCTGGTCATGTGCCTATTGTTCCTCATCTATCTCCAGATGTTGAAGTTATCCATGCAGCTGAACTTCGAAGGCTTTTACAAGGAAAGGACCTCCAGGCAAATCTGGGTCACTACATCTCCATGCTCACCCACAAACGCCCCGCCCTGGACATTCTGGAATATAACCCACCGAAAACTAGTGCCCTCAGAGAAGCCCTGACCTCGCTTCCGGTTGGAGACAAGACTTTTGATCGCATCAAGTCTGTTGTTCTGGCCAGTGAGCTTGATGGGCCGACTGAAGAGGGCTCATCACCATCTGACCCATGGAACAATGTCGTTCAGAATCGAAAGCTGAACATTTCAGAAGACCTTGCTTCACAGGACTTTGAAGAAGGTACTTTTGATATCGTGGTTTCTACGTCCATGTCTGAGTATGAAGGTGATTACTCTGTTATGCTCGCAGGACTCAAGAAGCTATTGAAACCGTAAGTCATCCATGTTTTTCTCTTAAAGTTATCCATCATGAATCCGGCTAATTGGTATCAGATCGGGAGTTTTGTTGATCTCAGGGGGCTCTGATATTTCCGCTGCCACAGAAGAGGCCCTTGTGTCTGCAGGTTTCACCTCGACTAAAATTACCATTCCCAACACGCTAGACCTGATTATTGCCCACCAGAAACCAGAGCCAGAAAGTGCAGTCCGAAACGTTGTTGTAGTCACGCCGCAAGACCCATCCTACGGACTGAGCCAAGCCATTGCAAAGGTCCGCCTTGAGCTGGAAGCGCAGGGATACAATGTTGTGCAGGCGGCATTTGGAAGCATTCCTCAACAAGCTTCACCATACTTGGCTCTGATAACTCTGGATGTCGATTGTTCTTTCTTGGAGAACCTGGATGATTACTCTTTCGCCAAACTTCGATCATTGGTTCTTGAGTCGTTTGGAACCCTTTGGTTGACTCTGGATACTCATTCCAGAGGTCTTGTCAAGGGCTTCGGAAGGACGATCAGAGCTGAACACCCAGATATATCTTTTGTTACCATGGCTTTTGACTTGAACGCTCCTCTTGATGTGGAGGTGAACGTTTATTCAATTGTTCGGCTTTTGCAAAGCATATCCAACAAGTCTTCAGAGGATTCCAGGGACTCAGAGTATGTAATCCGTGGCGGTCTGGCGCTTATTGAACGCCTGCTACCTGATGCAAGTCTAAAGACTTTGATGGATGCATCCAAGTCCCGTCAGACGCTCCCGGCGACCAAAATGCCCCTTCGACAAGCAACTGAGGCACTTCGACTGTCATTTAGAGAACCAGGGCTTCTGGATTCCTCGGAATACGTCCCCATCCCAAGCTTGTCTACCGACCCCATTGCGGACGGTCAGATGGAGATCGAGGTGACATCGGTGGGCCTGAACTTCCGTGACGTCATGGTTGCAATGGGCCAAATGGAAGACTCAACCCTTGGAGTTGAATGTGCAGGCATTGTTTCTAGGCTCGGCCAGGGTGTTGAAAAGTTCCGCGTTGGTGACCGCGTGTTTGGGTTGCACGGAGGCTGTTTCCAGACTCGAGTCCGAGTTGACCCCCGGACCTTTGAGAAAACCCCTGATGACTTGAGCGATCAGCAAGCCGCTTCTTTTATGTGCATATATGCGACTGCTGTTCATTCTCTAATCGACGTGGCTCGACTTCAGCGCGGTGAATCGGTATTGATACACTCGGCCGCTGGAGGTGTGGGCCAGGCTGCCATCCAGGTTGCCAAGTTCATTGGAGCAGACATCTTTGTCACCGTCTCATCCGAAAAGAAGAAGAGATTTCTTATAGAGCAGTACGGAATCCAAGAATCTCACATCTTCAATAGTCGCGACTACTCTTTCGCCGACGGCATTCTTCGACTGACCAAGCAACGCGGGGTTGATGTTGTGCTTAACTCGCTTGCACAGGAGGCTCTACGCAGAACGTGGCTCTGCGTTGCGCCATTTGGTCGGTTCATTGAGCTTGGAAAACGTGATATTTATGACAATACCGGCTTGGAGATGCGCCCATTCCTAAACAATATTACCTTTGCTGGCGTTGACATTTTGTGCCAAGTCACGGATTACCCTGACAGGGTTCAAAAGATCGGCAACCAAGTAGTCGAGCTCTTGAACAAAGGTGCAATTGCTCCACTGAGAAACCTAATGCAATATTCTTTTGGACAAATCGACGAGGCGTTCCGACTCATGCAGGGTGGAGGTCACATCGGCAAGATTGTGCTGAGCTCACGACAAGATGAAATTATTCCGGTAAGCTTTACCTTGAACCCACACTCAAATATACTGACATTATTTTAAAGGTTGTGCCCAAAGACTTGATGACTTTCCAGTTACCAGACGACCGCACCTATATTCTCGTTGGAGGTCTTGGTGGAATTGGTAGATCCATCGCCAAGATGCTCGTTAGCAAGGGCGCAAAGAACCTCATATTCTTGTCGCGGTCCGGAAACTCTCGTCCCGAAGCAGCGACACTGCTCAGCGAACTACAACAGCAGGGTGTTTCGGCGACAGCAATCGCCGTCGATGTTGCTGATAAGCCTCAGCTGGAGGTTGCCCTCAACAAAGTGGCACAAACCTTCCCCCCAATTCACGGATTAATCCACTGTGCTATGGATTTGAGAGTAAGTTTACCATTATGAGACATGCTGGAGATTCCTGGATCTCTATGAAAATTGACTCTGGGCTAACTGGAACCTGCAGGATGGCATTTACCAAAACATGTCGGCGTCAGATTGGAATCTGTCACTTCGCCCCAAGCTGAGAGCCACGCGAAATCTGCACGAACTCCTTCCCAAAGATCTGGGCTTCTTTGTGTGCTTGTCTTCCATTGCTGGAATCATCGGCTCCCGTGGCCAGGCCAACTACAACGCAGGAAACACCTACCAGGATGCTCTCATGCACCACCGCGCAGCTTCTGGACTAGCCGCGACAAGTATCAACCTTAGTCTTGTGGTTGGTATTGGTGTCTCTACGGAGCGTGACGAAGTCTTCCAACTGCTCAACAACGGTGGCCTGTTGGGCATGGATGAGACTGATGTTCTCAACGCCGTCGCAGCGGCAGTCTCGGGACGTGCTCCGACGCAGGTGGCAATAGGACCATCAACCGGCGGCCAGCTCGACAAGTCGTCTTCCAATGACCCGTATTGGTTTGCGGATTCTCGCTTTGCCTTCCACAGCCAGCTTGATCGACGCAGTGATGGCGCCAACAGCAGCGCTAATGCCGCGCAAGACTTTAAGAAGCTTCTCGCTGCGGCTACGTCTAAAGACGAGCTCTACGACATTGCGCTTGCACATCTTGTGGTAGGAGTTTGTAAAATCATCAAGATGGACCCCGAGGACATGGACACGAGGAAATCACTGCCAGCCCTCGGAATAGACAGCTTGATCGCTATCGAGATCCGAACCTGGATTTCGAAAGAGTTTCAAGCGGATGTATCCGTGTTTGACATTGTTAGCAGTGATCCTTTGCCTACATTTGCAAAGAAACTCTTTGAAAAGTCTTCGCTGATCCCGGATGGTCGCGACTAAAGGGTTCAGAATTTAATAAGTGCTTCCTTGGTTATATTTAGACATAAATGAATACGTCTGCTATTTATAATTAACCCCTCCAAATAATGTTGCTCTCTATTGTCTCAAGTGCATCTTTGTATGATTTTATTTCTCTTTAATTATAAAGATACAATATAAGTAACATGTTAAGATATGAGTTATTTGGATAGCTTAGGAGGAAGAACGCAATATGAGTACGATTGAAGGTGAGCTAGGAAGGAATTCTTGGTTGCACAATCCTGTCAAACATGTTAAGTTAAGAGCTCCGCGACCTGGGTGACATGGGTGAGCTCCATCTATGATATCTCGCCCCGGCGGATGAGCTGTGGACCCCCAGTTGCGACATTTAGGTTGCTGATAACGCCATACTTGGCTTCACGCCACGCGAATTATGCGCCCCATTTGGCTTTGCACCGTCCCCCATGTTCAATCCTCAGTAAAGAAAACAAGTTTCGGATAGAGTTATCCTGCATCTTGACTGGCAACTATGGAAGCATTTGATGAGAGACCTGCGAAACGTGCCCGACATGCATGTGAGCCCTGCTGGTGAGCGTTATAATCCAGGCTCAACTGTCGAAGCTGACTCTTTCCAAGTGTTCCGGGGAGCATTCTATTTGCTCAGCCTGCTCTAGGTTGCACCAAAAGTGCGTAATTTCATTCTAAGTAGGAAGGGTATAGTATATATATTGATAATTTGTGCCTGGCATGTTTCTTTGCCCTCCTGATATTCCCAGTGTCAATTTCCAGGACCCACAGGATACTTCCAAGCTTCGTAAGCCAACCAAGCCTGGAGTATCCCAACGGCAAGCCCCAGGATTCCCAGAAGAATCGCAATAATAACGCCAACGAGTGTGGCCATCATCATATAGCGGGCGCCGCTTTTGCGCTGAAGCCATTTCTCCAAGATGCCACGAGGACTGGGATCCTCCAGTTCTTCAAACAGGTCCATGAGCCGGCTACCAAAATAGCTGTATGAAACATTCTCTTCACCTTCCCTTTGGCAGGCGACTACGTCATAGCGCAGGCAATCAGGGTCAAAAGCTTTTTTGGATACCAGGTCGTAGAGAATCTGCTCTGAGTTTGAGTTGAATGGGAAGAGAACATTTTGCACTGAATCTAGAGCTTCGAGGGCGATCTGCCTTGGAATATACCCTCTAATATCAAGTCGGTTAGTGAGGGCCAGTAAGACGTAAACGTCTCATGGTAGGTTGTCTTACGCTGAGATTGAACCCTCAAGGGTTGGACCATCATGAAATTCCGCAGACACCGTTAGATGTTCCCTCAAGACACTCAAGTAATGGTAAATCTCCACAACTCCTCTTTTAACGTCCATTCTCAAATGATTTCTGAGATTATCAGTTGCTTGAAACCTTAGACCCGCAAACCTCTTTAACCTTCTGGCTGATAAGGCTGATTTTATATCTTTGATCTTGCCGGAGTCATCTTGTGTCAGCAGATTACCAATATCCTTTCTCGGAAAGGCTTTTGATATAAATTCAGCGAGTGACTTGTCCGTGTGCCACTGAACTGGCTGACTTCCTAGCTCTAACAGGCCCGAGGGCTGACTTTCAGCTGAACATTTGACCATCAGCATGACCCGTACAGCAAGATTGAATGCCCTGTGCTGGTCATCACTGGATGGAAGTGGCCTTTCGCGCTCCAAGAAATAGGCATGAGTCAACTCGGAGCGCTTCGTGTTGGAATGAATCTTGAGCAACTTTATTATCTCGAAAACGTCGTCATGGCCACGCAACGCTGGCGCGTTTGCAAGTAGTAGATCTGGGACATAGAACGACGTGACATCTTTGTAATAGTCAAAGAAGTGCCCTAACCGAGCAGACCGGCTCCATCCACATTTTAGGTCTGTACATGTGTCCGCATTATCACACAAGTCGCAAATATCCCAGTTCCAGAGCGCTTGGGTGAGCTTTCGTAGGTCGGCGGTTGTTACCCTCTCGAGCGGATAAGGAGATGCCAAAGAGCCGATCATTGGGGCCTCGATGTTGTAATTCGATCAGACTGTATAGAATCTGGGTATGCTAAGGTACTTTGCCCTTTTATTCGGCTGACAGGCGAGCCCATTCTGGCACAAGAAGAATGCGGGGGTGCCATGTGGATATATTGTGGCTGTTGGCTGATGAGTAATTGAAGCCCCGCCAATATTGCAGAATGCCATTGGAGGCCCCCCGCTACATCTGACTGGAATAACGACGTGGCATTTTTACTATCAGTTAACTTCTGTCATGTCGAGCTGGGGATACGGCAATAGGTGTTACCATGCCTACCGCGCCCGCGACAGTCCAACCGTCGATGAACCAAGGCCGACAGGATTCGGGATACGTCACCCAATCTCCCTCCCCTAAAGACAATGCAGTCGAGCCAACGCAAGCCGAATGCCTTGGCGTAAATTCCAGCGACAATCGTCACCCCGTTTCGTCTGCCCCCACTCCCATTGCCGGCCTTGCTCAGTTTGACAAGGATGTCGATATCGCTACGCTCACCCGCTTCCGCGATGTCTGTGCACTACTTGAGAAGCCGCTGAAGTCGTATATAATCAACAAGAGCCGTAAAAAATACCGACCGATTGCTATAAGATTGATGGTGCTGGGGCGGTCAGAAGAGGACGCGAAGCCGTGTATTGTCATCCTATGTCTGGAGCAACAATCAAAGAAGATTAGGAAATTTTTCGACACGTCATCCGTGAGAGCAATATGTCTTCCTGGAGACGGCCGATGCTCATTTGAAGTCTTCGTCATCGGTCGAGAGCTAGAGACAAAACAGGGTGATGGAGATATTAACATCCTTGTTCCTATTGTTAGCGAGAGCGAGGGTTATAGAAACGAGACATACTGTGGAGCACCTATAATTGTCCGTCCAGCTTCAGAGGCCGATAAAAGGTGTACCTTTGGTGGCTTGATAAAGGCCACTTGGTTGAGTGGAGAGGCCAGCCTATATGGGATAACTGCTGGCCATATTCTCCTAGGCGACTTGGACGATGATCTGACGCTCAGCACGGAAAGTGATCAAACCAGGCTTTCTGACGACTGGGGATTTGAGCTTTCAGATTCTGATAGAGATGATGGGTCCGAGGATTCAGCTGAAGAGGAGCCGGATGGTGGGGTCCAACCGCCATCCATGGCAAATAATCTTGGTTCAATTTCGGTAGATGGTAATAGACCTTGGACAGACCTCGAGTTCAGCAAGATAGGAACCATTTCAATGAACACGCCACAATATCGATCTTCATCCACCGATAAAAGGTACAATGGGCCAAATGCTTACTACGACTGGGCTCTAATCGATATGGTTGACTATAAGCCGAATCTCATTCAAACGGGGAAGATATCACACGGCAAGGCTCAAGAAGGCGGAGCTTGGAAGTATTTGGATGGCGAACTCATAATGCCTGCTTCATCTCCCAGCAGCCATAATAAGAGACAACCTGTCGTCCTTGTTAGTGGATCAGAAGGGCTGAAGCGAGGGTCTCTATCAGCACTGCCTTCCAGACTCCTTCTGGCCCCTGGAATAGAGTTTATCAACGCATTCATCCTAGATCTTGAAAAAGATAAGCGTAATAAACCCTTTGCAATTCGCTCTGGTATTATATTTATCAACTGATACATGAGCAGGAATTCTTGATGGAGATTCAGGGGCATGGGTGGTCAACGAGAGTACCTTCGAGGTGTACGGCTACGTTGTTGCTGCTGATGCCTTCGGTGGAGGCTACGTCATTCCGCTTTTGGAAGCATTTTGCAACATCAAATACCACCTAGGGTGTGAGTCTGTTGATTTGGCTAACACAATTGATATAGCGAGTGCCAAACTAGAGTGTATGGTTGAAATGAATGATAAATCAGAAGCCACAATGGCTTCCTCCTCTACACATAATTCAACCATCAGCTCTTATACTTCTACCCCACGGACTGATATCTGGATTAACCATAACTCCGACAACCAAATCAGTCTTGCACATTCTGCTAAAGACCACTTCATGATCCCAAGCTTTTCCCAGGAGAAGCACTTGGCATATCCCGAAATCAACCTATTTGACAATTTAAAGTCTCCATCGGAGCCAAAGAGAGGTGGTCCATACATAATAACGCTTGCCGATCACTCTGGCACTTATCGCGATTATGATATAAGCTCAACACCTGGAACTCTCGGAGTCACTAAGCAAGCCGAGGATGACAGTGCGATTTGCAGCACACCGTCGGTTCAAGTTGACTATTTATCCCATGACTGGACAGAAGAGGATATTTGGTCCTCTTGGCGGTACATCGTGACTCGCCGCGGCGAGCTTGCCAACAGCCCGAGATTGGAAAGATTGGAAAACGCTTCTTGGAGAGGATGGGCAAAATTGAAAAATAACCTAAAGACTATTTCACCTGAAACTATCAATTGGTATGTATTTAAGGAATGCTTTTATGATTATCACCAATGGCTTACATATCTCAGGCTCAAGGATTGTGACGTTACTTGGCTGTATGGCCCTCTTGAATTAGGGAATAAGCCCATTGGGAGCCCACACAAAGAATTCTTGGATATCTCATTGTCCGAGGAAAGGTCGGCTGGCAATCACAATAAAAGGTCGATTCTTAGAAGGAAAAATACGTCACATCTCATGCTTGAAAAATCATTGACAAATGCTTCACTGCTAAAACAAGCCACAGCTGCCGTTCAAGATCAAGAAACCTGCAGTATTCAGCGCAGTATTCAGCGCCGACGTGAGAGACGCGGAAGCTTTAATGACGTTGTCTATGCTTCCTCTTGTGAGCCAATGAGTGGAGCTTCCAGTAGCTTGGGACTTTTCACTCCGTCTTCTGGCATCGCGTCACCTAACACTGGACAAAAACATATTCGCTTTAACGAAGAAGTCAAACAATTCATTGCCATCGATAATGAGAATGAGGTGGACCCGAATCCGGATCACCTTAGCGATAGCAGCGATTCGAGCGACAGGTTAACGTTAAAGAAAGTTCGTACCAAGAGGCCTATTCTCAAAAGTGAAGTTAGCGAGCCTAGGTCGGCAAGTGGTAGTAGTCTTGCCATGCTCCCCTCGACTACACTCAAGTTTTGGGAAGATACCCCTGATCTTCAACGATCGGCTATCAAATACACGCGTAGCCCTCCCCTTTCCCCATCTTCATCGCAGGAAACACTACGACCAGCAAAGCCAAGTGGGAAATTCTTCTTTGGTGATGATGATGAAGTTGATTTCCTGAACGACCCACCCTCAAGCCCTGCCCCAGGCGGCTGGTCAACACCTACCGCGAACGCCCCCTCCAACGATGGTTTCAAGTCAAAGCGCTTCTTCAGGCAATCTTCATCCAGCACATTCTGAAATACGCTGAACCTCTTCCGGGATGATGATACCATACGAAGAGGGAGATCTGAATAACGGCGAGGGCATTTTTGGTCGAGTTATCAATACTGTCAACACGGCCCGTGACATTGCGCATGTTAAATGGGACGTGGGTTGGCGAAGGTAATTGGCGCATACTATATAAGGCCTCGAGGTCATGGTGCGCGAATTCCTGGAGGAAAACATGCTACCTTTCGTGGATTGAGATGTAACATCGATATTGCACCACGTATCACAATTATATTACAGATATTGGCTACACGTTGGATCGATCATCAATTCATATTTCAACTGGTTTCCTCCTGAACTAAACCATTGGGATAATCAGGCAGTGAAATCATAGTTTCGTTCGGCAAGAATCAAGACTGATGTCGGCTGTTTAGCAACAATGTGATTGGGGGCACTACTTGTAGAATGCGGGTTCTCTTCACCTTTGTGGTGGCATTGGTCACATCCGTCAATGCCTAGAAACCCACAATTCCCAACTTGTCAAGGAGCTGGGTTTTTCCACCATTAAGGCGAATGCTTTGTAAAGTTTTGGCGTGTGGTGCTTAATTCCTCTCATTATATTTGCGGGGAGAGTGGTGGCTATCGCAGAGAAGCAGGGAATATGCGTGTTTCTATTCATGGTTCCATATCTTATCCTTATCGGCATTTTCAGAATTGTGTCCTGTCTGGGCCCCAGTTTGAAATAATTTACTGTTTGTACCATGCTGTTATTTTCAGGGGCATTTTGTTTACTTTGAGCAAAGGAACAATTAAACAAGGTCGTAAAACGAAACAGATAAAGCCACATATCGACTTTTAAATCTCGAGATAGGTTTTCCCTTATGCTCACATTAAGTGCAGGCACATCCCCAATATTTTACATGTATAAGGTGATGGAACGTGTAACGATAGTGCTATGAGGGCGGGTATCGAGCTTCGACATTCGGCCATGGCTCCTCGTCCATGGGTCATTGTTGCGGGTCACTTCGAAAACTTTAGCTAGTTACGTGACCGCATGTGTTCTCGGTGCCATTAGTAACGCATTACATGCAACTGTAAAAGGCTCCGAGCTGACACCCCCAGCTTTGCAAAGCTTCCGAGTAAGCTTCCGATTCCAGGCAAACAACCCGACCACTCAAATTTATTAGCGCTTACCCCGGCATGACTATCACTCCCGCTTCTATATAAAGCTATGCATAGAAACAACCCACTGCGAAACTCCGATACAAGTGCATCCTATTATCATACCTCCGGTTGTCCTCTCGTTCACGTACTACAACCGCACAGCCAATTTCATACCAGACCCTACGCATATACTACTCATCCTATCCATAAGCCTGGCGAATTCCAAAATGAGCGCCGAGAACACTCCACAGCTCCGAGAGTATCTGGTCATTATACCTGACATTCCGAATACGCTCCCAAAAAGGCTCGCCTTTTTGAAACAACATAACCAAGATGCTGCACCCTTGGTCATGCAGGGTCGCGTTCCCTTCTTCGGCAGCACTCTTTCCAAGCACGCTTCTGAAGGAGAACAACCTACTGAGAACGGGACTGTCATGATAATCAAAGCGGAGAGTGACAAGGAAATCAGGGACATTATGAAGGAAGACATCTTGACGGTAGAAGGCGTTTGGGACTTTGAGCACATGACAATTTGGCCATTTAAGAGTAAATAAGGACAGCTGGAGGCTCTTTCAGACATGCCGGGCTAGATTTATGTATATGTCTATTGCTAGGAACAGATAACACACCAAAGGAGACATACACTGAGCAGTTATAACAGTTATGGTTTCATGGTAGCGAAGTCTTTTTGTAGTTACGGTTAACCTAAACTAGTATAGGATGACATCTTCCTGATGCGTAAAAGATAACCTGGCTTTCTTTTTATGAGACCCTCTTATAATAACTTTAATCAAGTAAAATGACATAGCTAGCTGGGAAAAGAAAAAATCCCTTTTCACCATTAAAGATTTCGGTTCTTCCACAAATTGATATACTGTTCAATGAAGATCAAGTAAAGAACTCCCCTTAGTAGTATTCAAGACAAGTGAAATTTATATATCTACTAGTTTAAAGTACAAGCTGTCTCAAAAATCAACTCGGCAAAATGAACTACCTCCTCTGGATACCTAGGGAAATAATGGCCGCCTCGATGAGTCATCTTCCTGCATGTATCTGGGTCAAACAATTCTGATAAAGAATCATCAACAAAGTTATATCGATCCTTCACCCCTCTGACGTGGACGGACGGTATCATCAGTCTTTCCTCAACGTCCTCGGGCCTGTATTTGAGCAAAACCTTGACAGGGAAATCTAGATCATCTCGCGCCAATTTGATCACGTCGTGTTCAATTGAGGTGCGCGGATCTCGTGTCCAATCAACTTTATTCCCCCCCTGAGAGGCATCGAATTCTCCAGGGATATACTCTGGCTTGAGCTGGTCTTTTTCTGTGATGTCCCATATGATGACACCGGAATTGACACGATGGGGAAGAAAGGATGATGTGAATATGGCCATCTTGAAAGGGTAGCTTTCGCTGCGGGCCTTTTCTTGATGCATGAGCAAGAGCAAGGCAGCCATTGAGCCGCCCTGAGAAAAGCCCCAGATCCCATCAAAGGGCCCTTCTGATTCGACAAACGACATCAGACGCTCATAGGCCTCCTCAACGTCCTCTGGGTAAGAAAAGTTATACCAACAGTGGTTTGGTTGCGAAACCTGTTCAAACATTGCTGCGTAGTTCAAGTTAGGTTGATGATTTTCGTTTACAAGGGAAATACCAAAAGTACTTACGAATAAGAAATTCCGATGGCTTCATGCCAGCTTCCAGGAATTCATATTCCCAATCACTAGGCAGATGCGTGATGATTGGATCCATCTGCTCTTGGAGGACATCGACATTCGTACCATAGCCATGAAGGCAGAGAAACCGCATGGTGGATGATGTTTGAGACTCCGAAAGTCTGTAATTGGTTTAATGGGCGAGTACAAGCTTCATGGGTGAATGAGATAGAACCGACAGGTATAGGGAGGACGTTGAATTGTCGGGGGCTTAAATTGCAAATGCGTTATTCATATCGGTAGTATTTTGCTGTCATTCTAGCACTGCAGGTTTAGTCGTCAAACCCATCTTATGGCTAAAAGAAATTAGTAACCGGGTCATCAACCTGCGCCGCCCCGGTTTCTGACATCGGCGGTTTCAGATGGCACCGGTGGAGAGCTATCGGACTCCCGCTTCACCCCCGTTTGCATCCGAGCCGACTGGGTCGGATTTCGCTGCCTGACATCCGGCTTCACTCGAATAGTCGGAGTAATATTGATTAATGCTTTGATTGCGTAGTGTGATACTTCCGACATGGTTCCGAAATTTCGGATAGTAAGATCGGCCATGACAGACGAGCCCCGGTAGCAGAAGTGGGGAGCCCCGAGACCAATTTTTGAACGAGCTCCTTGCCTAAATGGGACAATGCAATGATGAAAAACTGCATCGTGTTATCACCTAGTTTTCTGTATCATTAAACCACACGGGGAAGCAAGTCCATTTACATCGGTACGTACAAGCCTGACGCCTACATGGTTATTCGCACCAAAGTAGACCCACACATCATGACCACCGTAACGACGACATCAATCTCTCGCGAGAATACGAATAGCAACGGGGAGAAGAAAACAACAGGTCTGTGGTTCATGCCCTAATATGTTCTTTTGGTAGCATGGAGAGACTAACAATGCCTTCAGAATGGAAAAATGTTCAGCTTGAAAACGACTTTTCAAAAGCCATACTTGGACAGGAAATTGCCATCCTGCCGTCATTTACACTAGAGTCTGGATATGAAATGCGCAACATACCTGTAGCTTATATGACCTGGGGCAAGCTATCTCCAGATGGTAATAACGCCATGGTCGTATGCCACGCTCTCTCAGGAAGTGCAAACATCAACGACTGGTGGGGACCGCTTCTTGGACCTGGCCAAGCTTTTGATACCGACAAGTTCTTCGTTATCTGCATGAATAGTCTGGGCAGTCCATATGGAACAGCCAGTCCTGTCACAGCCAAAAATGGGAACCCTGATGAGGGCTACTATGGTGCCAGCTTCCCCTTGACTACCATCCGTGATGATGTCCGGTAAGTATATCTCGCCAAAATCACACTGAGTTCAAATGGGCTAAACACTTATTGATCGCATTTGTAGCCTCCATCGTCTTCTATTGGATTCACTTGGGGTTCGCCAAGTTGCAGCAGTTATTGGTGGCTCTATGGGCGGAATGCTAACGCTTGAGTGGGCATATTATGGCAAGGACTACGTGCGCTGCATCGTACCTATTGCTACATGTAGCCACCAGAGTGCTTGGGGAATATGTTGGGGTGAGACTCAACGCCAGGCCATCTACAGTGACGTAAAATATAATGGAGGTCATTACAGCTTGGACGACCCCCCGGCGGCTGGTCTTGAGGCAGCTCGTATGGCGGCCTTGCTAACATATCGGAGTAAAGACTCTCTCGACAGGCGATTCGGCCGTGAAGTTTCTAACGGCAAAGTTGCAATGGCAAAAAGAAATGGAACCGTTGGACGGGTGAATCATCTGGGCAACAATGGCAAGATTCAACAAATACCATTACCGAACGGACCACCCACTGAGACGAGCTTGATGGCTTCTGAATCAACGTATACCAATTTCGCAGCCCAGTCCTATCTTCAGTATCAGTCGAAGAAGTTCTCCAACCGCTTTGATAGCAACTGCTACATTGCTTTGACACGGAAACTCGACACTCATGACTTGTCACGTAGTCGTGCAGGTACTTTGAATCAGGTGCTGTCAATGATCGAACAGCCTACACTCGTCCTCGGTGTTAAGAGTGATGGTTTGTATACAATGTCTGAGCAGGAGCAGATTGCCCGATGTGTTCCTAACGCGAGACTAAGGGAAATTGTGAGCGATGATGGACATGACGCTTTTCTAATCGAGTCAAGTCAGATAAACCGGTTAATTACGGACTTTTTACTTGAATATCTTTGAGATATAATGATTAAGTAGGCGGAGGCTGGGCTGAGACAGGAACCAAGTACCAATACAATCAATACATGACAAATTTGATCAGCGCGATTTCATCTTGGCACTCTCCTTTTGCAGGCGTTACAGACAATAGAACCTATGTAAAAACGAGCAGAGATCCTATATGGTTTTCTTTTGGTAACTGGAGAGTCCATAACCACTGTGCTGCGGGAAAAGCACTTGTATCATACAATAACTGATTACATGATATGAAGAAGCAAGATAAATTTAAGTGATGATTTTCGTAAAAAGCACAATTTTCATTCTCACGACATATTATCAAGAATTTTTATGAAGCCTGTGGTCGCTACTCTCAGTGATGAAGTGACTGTGAGTGCGTTAGAGACCGGGGGGCTGCTGGGACGAAGTTTCATCAACACGTGGATTTAGTCAAAGTAGTCTATTATCCATGATAGTTACCCTACTTGACTTGTAAACTACACACCCTCTCTTCCTCTCAATTTCAAAAGCAGGGACACTATGAATATGGAGTCGAATTCTATCTCAACATGCTTGCTAACATCATGCTTCGCCGATCTTCAGTGCTGTTTTGCCAAAGCTTCCACCAGTAAACATGGAAAGGAATGCGTTGTCAGCCTGGTCAATTCCTTCAAATTCAGTGTAGCGGGACTTGATTTTCCCCTCAGAGATCCATTTAGGCATCGTCCTCCAAAAGCTTTCAATATTGTCCGAGTAAATGTTCTCATCCCAAAACATGAAGCCCTGGATCTTTATGCGGCGACGGAAAATCTCCGAGGTGTTAGTAATCCCATACTGCTCCTCGATGGGTTTGTTATACTGAGAAGCCTGCAAACATTGATGTTAGTCATAATCAGATATAAGATGACAGAGAAATAAATTACCGTTCCACAGCTAATGATACGTCCAAACCATTTCATGTTTTCGATGGCAGCTTGGAGGTGATCACCACCAACATTCTCGAAAACGACGTCCAGTCCTTCTGGAGCCAATCGCTTAAGCGCTTCGCCGACTGGTTCCTTTCGATAATTGAAACCGGCATCAGCGCCCAGCTCGTTGATGACATAGTCGAGCTTTTCGTCCGAGCTCACACTCGCAATGACCCGCATTCCCTCAATTTTGGCCAGCTGGACCACTGCCTCTCCAACTGAGCTTGACGCAGCATTGACCCAGATCGTCTCACCCTTGACTGGCTTGACGAGACCATAGAAGGAGTTCCAGGCTGTGATGCCTGCCAACCCAAGGGTCCCGACGTAGTGCTTGAGGTCCAAGCCGTAGTCATTGGTCACCTTCCACACCATCGGAGCGGCCATACCTCGAGCGTCAATGAGCTCTTTAGGCACTATACCGTACTCGGAGATAGGCAGACTACCGGCAATCAAACTGCCTTCCTCGAAGGCCTCATTGTCTGATCGGATGACCTTGGCGATGGAAAAGTTGGTGATGGGCTCGTCAACTTTGTAGCCAGGTACATAATTTACCATTCCTGCACCTCGCATACGATCCCTCTGGTGTGGGTCGAGCCCAGCAACCAGAAGCTTGATGACAAGGCCGCCGGGTGGGGCCACTAGCTTTAGGGGCCGGTCTTCCACGGCGGTATTGACGCCGGCTTGAGGCAGTCCGGTAGGAGGATTCTTAAAAACCCATGTCGTATTCCGGACTGCTTCTGTTTCCGCGGCAGACATATTCTTTTTTGCAGAAATGCTTTCGTGGCCTGAAGAGAAAAAGAGGTTTTGTGATTGAGGATTGATGAAACCGAAACGAGACTTGGCTTTGTGATTCTGATAAATGACTACAGCCCTTCCCGTTCCGGTACGTCACATTAATAGCAAATGGAAAGGCATCATTTAGGATGTTAATACAACTCCTTTTGATAGTCCGAGAAGCATCACACGATAACATGCCGAATTTCTGCTAGCTTGTCGTTCATTGTTGTTCGGAACCTTTCGGATGTTCGGAGCCGAGAGTCGGAGGGTTCCAATCACAACGACGCACCGACAGATCATTCGGTGGAACCCTGAGATAGCCGAAGGAAAAGGTGATTCTCAAAGAATTCAGCTCTGGAAAAGGTTGTGGACACAGTATCGGGGTGGGAAAATAATGAGATCCCAGAGCTGCGGCACACCAAACACTCCTTGGCAACACTAGTTCGCCCTTTAGGATTCGTGCTCGCTAAATATGACCAAGCATTGTAATAGATCATTTGAGTAAGGTTTAGTTGCTTCAGGCCATTAGGTGGAATCATAACAGGTACAGCCAAGGCAGTAAAATAACATCATGGATTGAGGTCAATGAAAAAACAGATATTACATAGCTAGGGTGTCGACTAAATATCAAGGTGTTTGCCAACCTTATCTAAGCATATATGAAGTTTTACTACGAGCAAGGATTTGAACTTCGGTAGCTTCGTTTAATTTCTTTGAGTCTATGTGTTTTAAGGATCAACCCCCATGGTCAGGTTTTATCTTGACTCAAATGTGGATCCAGATAGTCACGCCTTATCGCTTTCCTCCTATCTCCTTTTAATCTTCTTCCCATGAAACATTTTTTGTTGGTCTCAAAACTGGTTGAAGTGCTTCAGTCTACTCACAGACTTCCAATGCTAATTATCGCAATTGCAATTTTTTTTCTTCATTGCTATTTAAGAATAATAGAAGACAGGTTTAAAAAAAGTCAAAAAATAGTTATTGTTTATGTTTTCCTTGGAGATATTCTGCTATGGGCCATGATGAATAAGTGGTGATGTATTATTTACACCAACTTCTGTCCATAGGTCTGCTGGAATGACTGCTCAAAGTCGGCGATAATGTCATCGACATGTTCAATTCCAACAGAGATACGAATCATATCATCCGTCACACCAGAAGCGGTCTTCTCTTCATCTGACAACTGCGCATGAGTTGTTGTCCAGGGGTGAATGGCAAGACTCTTGGCATCTCCAACATTGGCCAGGTTTGATACAAGCTTCAAACCATCCACGACCTCGCTTCCTGCCACAGCACCCCCCTTCACGCCAATGCTCAGCATGCCTCCAAAGCCTCGCTTCAGGTACTTCTTTGCCTCGGCATGGCTTGGGTGTCGTTCAGAACCGGGCCACTGGATCCATCCAACGTGTGGGCTGGATTCAAAATACTGAGCGAGCTTAGCTGCGTTGGCAGCATGGCGTTCAGCGCGCAAACCCAGTGTCTCGATGCCGATCAGTAGTTGCTGCGCGGAGAATGGGCTCAGACAGGCACCGATGTCACGTAGCATCTCAATGCGGATACGAGTAATGAATGTGGCAGGGCCAAATGCTTCCCAATACTTGAGACCGTGATATGCTGGAGAAGGCTCAACCATTTCGGGGAAGCGAGAGGAATTTTTGTTCCAGTCAAATGTTCCAGCGTCGACAATCACTCCTGCAATTGTCGTTCCATGGCCACCAATCCACTTGGTTGCAGAGTGAACAACAATATCTGCGCCGTGCTCAATGGGACGGACAAAGTAGCCACCAGCGCCCAGGGTGTTGTCGACCTGTGATCATGAGTTAGTAGTGACATTTACAATCGGTGCTAACGGATGAAAGCTTACAATGAGTGGGATACCATGATCGTGGGCAACCTTGGCAATTGCTTCAAAATCAGGAACAAAGTAGTCAGGGTTGCTAATGCTCTCAACATAGATAGCTTTCGTCTTGTCATCGATAGCAGCGGCAAACTCTTCGGGCTTGCCACTGCGCACAAACTTTGTGGTCACCCCGAATCGAGGGAAAAGCACGTTGAGCTGATTATAAGTGCCTCCGTACAGATGGGTACTAGCTACGATGTTGTCGCCTGATCTTGCGAGGTTAGAAATGGTCAGGAATTGCGCGGCCTGGCCAGATGAGGTGGCGACAGCAGCGATTCCACCCTCAAGGGCAGCAATTCTTTTTTCCAAGACATCCACAGTAGGCTAGAATTTGGCACATTAGTTTCTTTCCGCAGACGTAATTCAGCGAGGCCGATGAAGGAAGAAATTTGGTGTTTGTTCCTTGTTGCTTACATTCATTAGGCGACTGTAAATGTTTCCGAGCTCCTGCAGACCGAATAGTCGTGCTCCTTGGGCAGAATCATTGAAGGTGAAGCTCTAGAAAGAGTTAGTCTTGTTGCTATAGGGACATAATCCGACAGTGCGGCAACTAACAGAGGTGGCATAAATGGGCACAGCAGTTGACCTCGTGTGAGGGTCGGGCTTGTACCTATGGAAACAACTTGTTAGCTTTTTGCAAACTCTTACGCCTAGTCAAAAATAGGTCAATAGGTGTGTGTATTACCCGGCATGAAGCTGGAGAGTTTCAAAGTTCTTCCACGGTTCTCCTGCCATTGTGAAGTTGTATTGTGCTTCTGCCAAGTATTTGGTTGATTGTGGTATGTTAGGAATTGAAGGCTGTATAAGAAATGATATAGAAGGATGATCGCAAAAGTAGAGAGCTTTAGCCTTGGAATGAAGCAAGTATTATAACGCGGGTGTGCTGCTTACACACAGCATTCGGAACGTTGACAATGTCGGGACAAGGCCGGGACACCGGCGCCGAGACCCCACCTCGGGGCAGCCCGAAACCTTCCGATGACGGACCCGGTGGCTATACGGAGCTCCGGAGGTAGACAAGCTGACAAAGAATAGTTCCGGTTTTATATTTTTCCATAGTATATAATTCATCTAGTTGTAAACCGGGTAATATTACTTGAAAAGATCCGAAAAAAAGTCTCCGCTTCCATAGCCCAGCGGCATCGTCTGTCTCCACCCTTCGGAAACGCACTGGCTTGTGAGTGTGCTATTCCTTTTCGAATCACTACTTAAATGTTCACGAGACGGTTTGATGATAGTTCGAAGACATATCCAGATAATCTCAATATCACTTCTCTTGGACTACAGAACAGCAACATGGGTTCCATCCCCTCTCCTGCTTATGGTCAGCGACTACTTCCGGCCGTGATAGACGATGCGGCTCGACACGAACCCGACCGGGTACTCTTTTATACCAGTCGCAACAACCAGCCCTCGCAAGGATACCAGGTCGTGACGGCCGGTACATTTGCAAATGCTATCAATAGGCTATGTTGGTGGCTTGAGTCAAAGCTGGGACGATTCAGAGGCGTGAAAACAATATGCTACGTTGGGCAGAGTAATATATCAACGAGGCTTACGTTTCACACTTTCTAATGACGCTTCCAGATGACCTCAGATATTTCTTAATGATGTTATCAGCCACAAAGATTGGATGCAAAGTAAGATCCCGTCACGCCTTTTATTATTTTAGGCCGTTCTTGCAGCATGAACTAACAACTTTCAAGCTTCTACTATCCTCACCAAGGAATAGCGTTGATGGCCATCTATCCTTGATAGATCAAACTGGCTGTGAATTCTGGATAACACCAATCATGGAACATCTGGACTTTTTAAAAGACATTCCATTAACTTGCACCCAGCCACCCGACTTGTTCGAGCTCCTTGACCCCACTCCAGTCGAGGTGTATCCTTACGACAAAGAATGGCATGAGGGGAAATCCGATACTCTCGCACTACTGCATACATCAGGATCTACTGGCCCACCAAAAGTCGTGCCATTAACTCTTGCGGCAGTGGCCACTGTCGATGCGCTTCACCTCATAGAACCAATAGAGGGAAAGATGCCAACCTTGATTTCATGGGCGGGTACAAAGATGCTTTGTGCTATGCCGTTATTTCATGTATGTGATGGTCAGGCCTTACAGCGCCAAGAACAAAGACTGATGTTAAGGTACTAATTGGTTAGGTTGCTGGTATCGGCCTTGGCTTGTTCTGCGCTGTCTTCTTCCGATGGAGCGTAGTTCTCCCACTCAGTGGGCCTATCACGCTGCATAGTATCGAGGACACACTCGATAACATTGTCTTGGATTCAGCTTTTGTCCCTCCTAGTGTGCTCCAGGACATTTCCAAAACTCCACGGGTGCTCAACAAGATCTCTAAGCTCAAATTTCTCACGTCAGCGGGAGGCCCCGTAGCCCAGCCCGTGGGCGAAGTCATACACTCTCGTGTGAAGCTCTGGCAGACGATGGGTATGACTGAGGCACTTTGGGTACCATCCATTGTGACACATCCGGATGAATGGGATTATTTCCACTTCCACCCACATACGGGATATGAGATGCGGCATTACTCAGATAATCTATTTGAGCTAGTGCTTGTTAAGAGACCAGAACTGGCCGCAAACCAACCTGTTTTCATCACGTTTCCAGACTTGGAGATATGGGAAACAAAGGACTTGTACTCTCCTCATCCAACAATTCCAAAGCTTTGGAAGTATGAGATGCGCAGGGACGATCTCATCGTGTTCTCAAATGGAGAAAAGTTCAACCCTCTCGCTGCTGAAGGGCAGCTCATTAGCCATCCACTCATCTCCGAAGCTTACATCACAGGTCAACGCCGTTTCCAAACGGCTTTATTGCTGAATACAACGTCAGATCTAAATGACGAATCTGACGACGCCACAGTCATCGACGCAGTTTGGCCAACCATTGAGGATGTAAATAAATCCTTGCCAGGATTTGCTGAGATTCACCGCAACTTTGTCAGGATTGTCCACACTCCCTTCCCACGCACACAAAAAGGAACACTAGCGCGATATGAAATTGAGAAGCGCTTTGCCACGGAGATAAATAACATCTACCAGGAAGAAATAAAGGCTTCGTACTCGATTCAAATCGATGAAACCAGTGAGGAAACAGTTCGCGATGGCATTCGGGAAGCAATCCGGTTAGTCTCTCGAGTGGCAAATATCGGCGACAATGACAACTTTTTCACAAAGGGTTTCGACTCGCTCCAGGTGGTTCGACTTTCCAGGTTGCTCAACTCAGCGTTTTCGTCTCCGATCAACATAGAAGCTGGTATTATTTATGCCAATGCCTCCGTTGACCAGCTCAGTAATGCAATATGGACACAGCTTCGGAAAGGATTCCAACTGACGGCTCACGGTCCTTCCCGAGCAACATCAGATATGCTCTCCAAACATTTGCAATCTTTCAAGTCTTCAAGAAGACCAAAAGAACACGTCATCATTACCGGAACCACTGGATCCATTGGCTCCTATCTTCTCGACGTGATGTGCAAGAACGATCGAGTAGCCAAGATTTGGTGCTTCAACCGCAGCAAAGACGCAGCCGAGCGTCAGGCTGTGTTGGCCAAGTCCAAAGGCCTGGCGCTCGATTGGGAGGAAAAGGTAAACTTTGTTCAGTGGGATGCTCAATCAAAAAGTCTCGGTCTCAGCCAAGCGGATTTGAAAGAGATTCAAGACCAAGCTACTATCATTATTCGTGAGTAACTGTTGATTCCATTAAATCTTCACATACTCAAGTACTCATTTCTTACTACAGACAACGCATGGGAAGTGAATTTCAATCTTCCTTTATCATCATTTGAACCTCAATTTGCCGGCCTTTGGGGCCTTGTAAACATCTGCACAGAGGCTCGGCACAAGATCCGCTTCTACTTCCTCTCATCCATAAGTTCCGCCACAAACTGGCCATCCCATCTTCTAGGTTCTGTACCGGAAGCCAAGATGGTCAACTTGGACGCCCCGATTAATGGCTACGGTGCATCCAAGCTGGTAGCCGAACACCTGCTGAGCAAGGCAGCGCAGTCAGGTGTCCTGAACCTCTCAGTCCTACGAGTCGGTCAAGTCGCAGGTCCAGTCGAAACTAAGGGTCCAGGAAGCGTATGGGCGCGGAGGGATTGGGTGCCAGCGGTAAGTATTGACTGCCATCCACGTCGTTGGAATTAAGAGGTTCTAATACCAGGCAACACAGATCATTGATGCATCAGCTCACCTCCGGATGCTACCGTCTGATCTGGGATCTGCAAATAGTATTGATTGGATACCCATTGATCTTCTAGCTGATATCATCGGGCAGCTGATTAACTCGGACTTGGAAACAGGTCGTGTTCAAGAGGAAATGTATTACAACCTCCTCAATCCCAGAACCAGCAGCTGGGAGGATCTACTCCCCGGTATTCAAGCTAGATTGGAGGCTGGTCTATCCGTGGAAATGAGGGTCGTGCCACTCGAACAGTGGATTGACAGTCTGCAGGCCGCCGAGACTTCCATCGTCCATGGGGTCAGTAGCAACGAAACCTCCGAGACGGCAGGTCGGGCTGAGATGGGCCTCAAGTTGCTGTCCTTTTTCCAAACTATGGCTGGACTGAAAAGCGAGAGCAATTTATCTCGCCCTCAAAATCTTGACTGGGTAGTTAGCAACGCCTTGTTGCAAAGCTCTGTGTTTGCTAACTTGGAACCTGTGTCCACGAAGTGGTTTGAGACTTGGTTGAAACAGTGGGGATATTAAGATTGTAATATGTCTAGCTCTTCGTCTACTATGTATGGAAGGTGCTTCTAAAAATGGATTTTTCAGCAATACTGCTGTGATGGTGATCCACTGGATGAGCGAGGACTGCTGAGAGCAGATGGTTTTCTTTGAGGGGGATTTCTCAGCTCCAGTTCGTGTTTTAAAAGAAGCTCCTCAGACTGCGCAAATACGGCACTACTTGTGTGAGGCCATGTCTGATCTGTGTTGAAACTTACCAGATCAGTGTTGTCTGGCTTCTCAAGTCCAAAAGTGGGGTGGATTTGCGGAAGCTTATATTGCGCGAGAGTCTGGTTTATGACATGGCGCGCATAATACAGTTCGATGGGACAGTCCCCGACCATGGGAGCAAACACTAGCAATTTGCCGTTGTCAGTAATGCTCTCGGTCTAGACAGACATGGTAAATACTGGCACTTGGACAGTAAACTCTGATTGAGTTTCGACGGAGAATCGTTGGTTTTGGGACCCTACCACTGAGGATCAACGTAGAGTGTTGTGGTTAAAAGAGTACTATTAAACATGGTCTGAATTTGATAGTTTAGTTTTACAGATTCTTGAATTGCAACTTTCCTGGCAGGGTAAGAGTAACAAATTGTGACACACATCAGCGGCTTCATCTACTATAGCTGCATTACTCCAACACCACATCGATCACCTCGTAGCGGTCGTCCTCCCAAAGCTCACCATTCATTGCTCCCATCAGAAAGCACTCGCCAACAACTGTGTAAGTCCCTCTCTCAGTGGGTCGAATGATGTAAGGTATCTCGGCACCCTCGAAAATGCATATCGAATCGCCATATCTGGCGGTTCGATAAACCTGGCTAAACCGACGGTTCTTTGTTATGCAGAAGCGATTTGTATCAAAGAACGTGGAAATCGCACTCTCTACCACAAGTCCATATTTCAAGACACTTTGACTGAGTTCATCGGGAATATCCTCCTGCATCGACTGCAGATGTACATAAGTCACATACTGAACGGCGGCATCGATGGAATCAGAAGAAAGTTCATCCCGCATCGTTGTTTGTTCAGCCGTCAATGTTCTGATAAGTTCACGGCGCTTATCATGGCTGAGACGATGCCAATCCCCATCGGATCCGAGCTCAACGCACTCATTAATCCACTTTTTCATTCTTGCTTGATTTTGGGCACCCATCTGTGAGACTTCCTCACTTGTCCAGATCGGGTCGGATCTGGGAGGTGAAGGATCAATTTCAGCTGGACGACGTGCTGTTTTCCATACCGAATCAACAATGCGACCCTTCAAATGCAACAAGGTCTCATTGGCGGAGGTCGACATCTGGGAAACCCGCTTACCCCCAGCACTGAAGTGTCGAGAGGTAGTCGAATAGCCGACCAGGTGATTTAATCCATCCAAATTTGAAAGGTCAGGCACCCAAGACGGGAGTAGAATTCGGTTCTCCGTTGCACCGGGCACATTCTTGATGGATTTGGGAGCAAGGCTGAGAATGTTAAGACTCCGAGATTTAGTGAGCGTGAAAATTGCAAACTTCTTGTACACTTCATCCACCGGGAGGTCATATCGAGGCTCAACACACCAGTTGACATTAGTCAGGCTCAAAAGAGCATAAATTTGGTCTTTTGCATCAGTGCACTGGAATTGGTCTGTTGCCATGACACAATCGAGCAGATTCCCATCACGGCGAAAGGAATCAACTGTCATCATTGTTTGAACGTTGGTTACCGCCCGAACAGGCCTCGCGCCATCTGCCATGAACGATGCTATGGAAGGGACCGTCGAGGAAACTTTTGATATAAGTAAATGCGTCGTAGATAGTGCTGACTCATACTTACAATTGGAAATGCCTACCAACGCGGCGAAAAGACCGTACGAAGTCATACGAAGTGCCAGGCTACCAACATGTAGCCAGGAAAACTCTAGATCCCCGCATATCATGAGTCTTTCAACTTGAGGACTAGCCATTGTGACTTCTTGGATGACCCATTTCCTACTAAACCAGGGCCGAGAGAACAGGTTCCCAATGGGCGTCCAGTCAACATCGAACAAGTTTGGCTTGCCCTCTCGGCGAAGTGCCTAAATAGTCTACTTAGCCAGCATTAAATTGAATAAACAATTATGCATACCCACTTCTGAATTGCTCAAAAGGTTCAGAGAGGCTTCATGAACTATTTCAGCGTCTTGTGACTCTGGGGGCAGCGCTTCCAAAGCCCTACTAAGTTGCTCACGAAGGCCCTCTAGGCCATGCGTATCCTCGCCAAGCCATATCAAAACCCGCTCTGGCTTGGCGTATATATGACTCATGAGCTTTACCTGCCTACTTCTCTCAACATCGTCCTTCTGGTTGATACACACAGCATCGGCCCAGAGCACTCGAGCTCTATCACTGAGGCGCAGGCGCTTAAGTGCAGTGAATAGACTTCTTGTTATTCCAAGTCTTCTGTCATGGCAGTAGACTATGACAGTTTTACTCACATCGCCCCAACAATACGATATCGCTTCGTATGATGTGTCAGAGGCGAGGTCCACCACCCTTAATGTAAATTGCAACTTGTCGTCACCAGCTCCAGGTTGCAAATGGAGAAGTCTAACATGGCCTTCATTCTTAATAGGTTCATAAGTATACTCCTCGTCCATGACAGCAAAAAGATAAAGATGTGCGTACAATACGCTTGCTGCGGCCTTTTGCCTAAACGAACTAATATAGAGCTAAATTCGCTGCGGGGAAGCAGTCACGCTTGTGGTCTGGCTTTCGGCAAAAGTTCGGACAAAGCGCAGTTGCGTGTGTTTACATCTTGGTCAGATGAAACGGTCCTCCATTCAATCTGATTCATCTGATTCATCTGAATCCATGATGCTTTCATACCATTCCTTCGGGTAATGATCAAGGCCTCCCGACTTTTCAATCAGCTTTTGCATCAGGTGGCGCAACTCCTTCCAGTCTTCTGGATCAGTCGTCCATATGGTCGATGCGTTTTCTCCTAACCTGTTGTTGTATTCGTAGTCCTCATGCTCGGCAAAATATGTAAGCTGATAGAATTTTGCACATTTGAGACTCAGACATGACTCCCTCAAGTATTTGAAGAAATCGGACCATTTTCCGCCATTTTTGTGAAGCTTGACGTCGTACAGGTTGATGCTCTCGAGTCGTGAGGCGCCCTCAGATGCTGTTCTGGGGCTGAGGAGGGCTTCGAGGGACGAACGGCTGGCCCAGATGCGCTGAAGGGACAAGGCGCGGAGGTTCCTGGGCCAGATTTCATGAGTGGTGAGTCGATGCAAGGCAAGAAAGTGGGTGCCCGTAATAGAGAGAGACTCGAGGTTTTCGCATGAAGCCACAAAGTCCCATAGGCAGCCTTGGTGTTGCTGATTAGGATATTCAATCTGCAGATTGCTGGGAGGTATTTCATCTCCGTCCACCACTCCATCAGCCACTCCTTCGTCGTCTGGTCCGAGACCTGCAACGCCAGACTCATAGTTACCCGCCTGGCCTGTTTCGTCACTGATGCGCAAGTACAAATGCTTCAGTTGGCACCGGGCCTCCTTGGACATCTCCTTTGTGAATAGGTACACGTGGCTGGTGCAAGGAAGAGTGAGACGCAAGTCAATCAGATGCTGAAATGTGGGCAAGTTCAGTCCGCGCTGGATGGTGGTGGCAAACAACCCGATTGCCTGCAGGTCGTAGCAGTCTGCAGTAGCTGGTTCGTTCCATGGAGCCTTGCAGTGAGCACCGGGGAAAGAAACAGCGAATGCCGTGATGCTCTCGAGAGCAGAAAATATATCGCCGAGAATCTTGTCGTATTGGAGGTGTATTTCAGCTATTTCGTCTGAGGCTAGTGGTTCTTCTGTAAAGTCATAATTTTGTACAAACTCTTCCTCCCAATGGTCCATGTCAGGTTTTCGGTGGTAAACCCTTTTGTACATGGTACAATTCAGAACGTCTCTAATGTTCAATTTCTTGACTCCATGTGCCACGGGCGGCAGGTAGCTTTTGCCCGACGAGCATGCGGAGTCTGGAATACAGCGACTAGCGGCTTGCTGCAACGTGTCTCTTGAGTCAAGGTTGACACTCCACCACTTGCGCTCTTGCAGGATCGACGTGGCCGTCGCGTGCCAATCGCGTGAAACGAGGCGCAAGTCACCCAGATACCACGGGGCGGGGGTGTGACGGAAGATGGAGAGTTGTCGAAATCGATGCTCCCTTGCCGGCGCGTCTCTCAGGTCCTCAAAGAAATATTCTACGTTGTACCAAGGGTCGAGTTCCAAGTCCACGAGATACGAGGCAATTTCATTTCGAATTTCTGGCGGGAAGTGCATGTTGGGAATTGGTTGAGGGGTTTATCGGCATGAGGATTGATACAGAGATTCTGTTCCAAGACAACTTGGTTTATGTCTTTGTTTAGCAAGTGCTGTCTCGTCCCCTTTATCGTGACACTTCACCGGCAATTACCGGTTATGGCGATTGGTCCGTCAACTAGCCAAATGGGGTCGAGTGGAACTGCAGGCTAGGCACCCATCAGGAGCTAACGGTGGTCGAGTTGGTGCCTGCACTATAGTGAACAATGCTTTATATGTGAAATGAAATAATCGGTAGATTTATCGTTGTATTTAGATTGCACTGGGCTGTTGGAAGTTGAGGAAGCTAAGAGTGTGCGCGTTGCGAATGCCAATTTGTGGATTTCATCAACAGTATTAGCAAATGCTCTGAAAGTGTTACATGGTATGGATAAATGATTAGTTGAACAACGACCCGGTGGGACTGGTATTTGCAGAAATTAATCAATGAGCCAACTGTAATGGAAATAAAACGACAAGCATTTGAAGCTCATCTCTGTGTTTTGGATTAATTCTCAACAGCTGCTCACTCTATCGCAATTCTACCCTGTAGTTCCAGGCGGGACAGGAGTCGGCGCCCGGGCACCCACCTGTGGCTGTAAATTTCACGGGACCCGTGTCGATTATGTCAGCAGCCCTCTCTCTCACAGAGCTGTCACAGTGAAGTCGTGGTACAATCAGGCCTTTATCAGCGCTAACTAGCCACGGCTACGTCATAAAAACACTACAGCTGCGATAAACATCAGTTGATACAACGCTGACAGGGCCCTGGTTATGCCATCGCTTCACTGTGAAAGTGAGTTGCTGACATAATCGACACGGAGCCACGGGTCCCTGTGTTCCCCAAGTGAGGCGTTGTGACTAAGCAGGGTGGACCAATCAATGTGCCAACGCCGATGTCCCCAACGCAAGGCGGCGCGATCCAAGATTACGGTGCGCGCTTGGACTTGGAGAATCATGCAACTGTGAAGACTTGACCCGTATTTGGGCAATTAACTCATTAAAGAAACTCTTTAGATTTTCCAGTTTTCCGCGGAACTTCACCCAATCCCCGACCTGCCCAACGGTTCGGATCAGCAGGAAGCACGCTTTTGCTTCACGCAGTTGCCATGTCGTTCTGATCGCTGAGAAAGCCGCAACTCCCCACCCACAATTTCGCCCTGGATGTCCATTTCCTTGGTGTCTGCGAGTCGCGAGCTTACGAGAGGATGAGCATGCAGATATAGACTTTCTACCCACGGCGCGGATCAATCCCTGCGCTCACAACGTGGCTCGACCTGCCCTGCTCGAAACCTTGAGCGGGGGAATGCCCTGAATCCAGCAATGCTCCACCCCCACAATACCCCAGGGTTTGGGGTACATGTGGAGTCGGTGTGATGGGTAATAATCGAGCCGAAAAAGAAAGAAGGAAGGCTGCTTGCTGGATGCTTCCCTGCAGCTTGTTCTCCGGTTTGCCTCGATCCCTCCACGCCAAGGCTTGGCTGAGCAGATGGAGTCGATCAGCCGCTTCCACCTCTCACCCTCAGCTCTCTGCTTGACTCGGGAAAGCCGGACTGAGACAACAGCTCTGACACGCCGCCTATGTGGGCTGGTACGACGAGCTGGACACTCGGTCTACTCTCCGCATCCGAGTACTCCGCGTCATCGACATACCCCAACCTATCGGGGCGCAGCCGTATCAGCAGTGGGGACCTGGGGAATGGGCGTATGGCAGCACGGCAGGGATGGGAAATCCGGGGTACGGTGGGGAGAGAATTGCCTTTTTGAGGACGACAAGGGGGCAGAAGTCGACTCAGCCCGGCGCGAATTTCCCAAAACCTTGCAAAGAGGCAATTGGAGATGGCCCAAGGTGAGCCGATGAGCCTCTGAAACATGCCCAAACGGAATTTGGAGAGAAAGACATCAGAGGGGATCCGGGCCACTGCCACTGGCTCAGGCCAATGACACCATGGCCTGCACCCCTTCCCCCGCATTATAGACCTCCGCACTAGACCAGCGTATTTTGACACTGGCCAGCCAAGGACGGGGATGGGTTCATACGACATGTGAGGGCATTTTGGATATGGAGGGCGCAGGGGCCTCGGTTGTCGAGTATAAGAAGCTGCGTCTTGTCTCTGCGAATACCCTCATCTCATCACCCACGCGATTAGACTACAAGCCTCAATCTGCCCACCATGGCTAAAGACGACGATTCGCAAGATACTCCCACCTCCACCAAGCAGGAGATCATCGCTGAGCACGATGACCTTGCCGTGCCTGTCCTGGAGTCCGACGCCTATGGCCCCAGCGGTGCTCGTGGTCTCTTCACTTCATGGTACGTCTTTGGGTCTGCCACCCTAGCATCTCTTGGAGGCTTCTCCATGGGTTACGACATGGGAGTCATCTCCATCATCAATGTCATGGATGAGTTTCACCGTGTCTATCCTCGCGCCGCTACCGCCTTTGGCAAGAGTCTCATGACCAGCATGTTGTTGCTGGGAGCCTTTCTGGGTTGCTTGTTCATGCCTTACATGGCTGACAAGATTTCCCGAAAATGGGCCATCACTGTCGTGGTAGTCATTTTCAACATCGGCGCCATCCTTCAAACTGCCGCGACCAACTACGGCATGTTGATCGCTGGCCGTTTGATTGGAGGCATAGGTGTCGGCACGTTGGCTATGGTAAGTACCCACACAGCTCATCTCGGCCTGGGCCTTGGTGAACATCTCTAACTCTGAAGATTAGGGTGCTCCGCTGTACATTTCCGAGGTCGCCCCTTCCAACATCCGTGGCACGCTGCTTGTCCTCGAGTCCATCTCCATCACATCCGGCGTTGTGATTGCCTTCTGGATCACCTATGGCACGCGAGACATTAAAGGAGAGGCGTCGTTCCGATTGCCGTTCGGTTTGCAAATGGTTTCCGCTACTCTCCTCGGCGCCGGCATCCACCTTTTCCCCTACTCGCCCCGATGGCTTGCCCTCGTCGATCGCAACGAAGAATGCCTAGCCAGCTTGAGCAAGCTGCGCGGCTTGCCCGAAACGGACGAACGAGTTAGATTGGAGTACCAGGGCATCGTGTCTGAGATCACCTTCCAGAAGCTCGTCCAACAAAAGCGTCATCCAGGAGCCTCTGGTATCACCCTTGAGGTCCTGAGCTGGTTTGATCTCTTCGACAGAAGAACTTGGAGGCGAACTGCTGTGGCTGTGGGCGTGGGTTTCTTCCAGCAATTTTCTGGTGTCAATGCGTTTATTTACTACGCCCCGACGCTTTTTGCATCACTTGGCCAGTCAGCTGGTACTTCTCTAATCCTATCAGGAGTTTTCAACATCTTGCAGATGGTAGCTGCCTTTGTATGCTTCATCATCATTGAGCACCTGGGCCGTCGTCCTTTGGCAATCATTGGAGGTTTCGGGTCTTGCGCTGCCTACATGATTATCTCCATTCTTTCTGGGCTGTACTCTGATGATTGGAAATCGCATACCGCTGCTGGATGGGCATGCGTGGCCATGGCGTTTGTCTTCATCTTGATCTACGGAGTATCTTACTCTCCTCTTGGATGGGCACTTCCAGCCGAGGTCTACCCAAACACGTCTCGATCCAAGGGAGTCGCCCTGGCCACCTGCGTGATTTGGCTGTGTGATTTCATCATCGGCGTCGCAACCCCACCAATGATGCAGAATATTGGCTACAAAACCTACATCTTTTATTCTATCATGTGTTTCCTTGCTGGCATCTGGGCCTATTTCCTGGTCCCCGAGACTAGTGGAAAGACCCTGGAGCAGATTGACGAGCTCTTTGGAGACACTAGCTCGCAAGATGAGAGGGAGATTGTGCGGGCAGCCATGATCGCCGCCGGTAACAATGTTTGATTAGGGAACCAACCGAGATACTTCTAGTTAGGTATATATATATATATAATATATACATGTATATTCACAATTCAGCATGTTCTTATTTGAATAGTCTTGCTGTCTCGCTCTGTGTCATGGCTGTCTAGGCCGCAGGACTCTGTAGGTCACCAAAGAAGGCAAAAGTCGCTTTTCTTTCTGATGAAGGGCTATTTCAGAAATGAGGTTCGTATGCACAACGTCATGTAGCATCGAACAGTCTGCTCCCGTAACGCTTAATCTCGCTATGAATCCTCCCTTAAAAGATACATATTACATAGTATTTATCCTCAGAACTGGCGCTGGTTGTCAGGCATTAAACTGAAGTCTGAACCATTCATGATCTAGAGCCTCTTGAGCACTGATTCTTTGGCCCGGTTCATAAGCCAGCATCGAACCGAAAAGATCAGCCATGGCCGTCTTTTCCGGTTCAGAAATCTCTCGGTGGAATCCGCCGGATTTGCCATTTGACATGTACCACAATCCAGGAGCCAGTTTTTCTATGAGCGATCGCGCATTCGCGGCAACGGATGGATGGACTGAACGCTTCTTTTCTTTCTCATTAACCTCTGGGTTCTCCTTTTCATGTATCCCGACAACACGTCCGTTTTCGCGCACCTCGTCCTTGAAAAAGTCTTTTCTCGTTTCCCAGGTTGTGGACCACCAAGGCTCTGGCATCCTACCCAACACCTCGCACATGGCGATGAGATAATCGTCGTCGTCATCATCAAAAGGGTTGAAAAGCTTCCTGCCTGTGCGAATCTCGAACAACGTGCATCCCGCGGCCCAAATGTCGGACCCTATGCCACAAGCCCTGTCCAAGATCAGTTCCGGGGAGCGGTAGGGGCCTGGTATTCCAAGTTCTTCTGGCGGCTTCGATGCCGCAAACGATTCGCCAAAGTCAATGAGGCATGGCTCCTTGGCAAAGTATTCGGTGCCTAACTGATCCCACTTTACGGGATATACAAGATACTTTGGAGCTGTTGGTTCCATGGGGGGCTCGCCCGAATGAGCCTTGAGCACTCGATTACGTCGTGGTTCGCCAAAAAGCTCCAGTATTTCCTCCTCAGATCGGCCATCAAGCTCTACAACAGGATGTAGGATGTTATTCGGAGTAAAATCTGAAAGACGAGTGAGCATTGATTCCACCAAAAATCATACTATTTCGGCACTCACCTCCGTGGCATATGCCTTCATTGTGCAAAAAGGCCAGGGCCTTCATGGACTTGAGGCAGATGTTTCGCAGAATCTGGTCATGGTCCCTTTCGGAGCGGAAGACCCCGCTCGAAACCTTCGGTCCAAGAATAGGATACACAAAGCAAAGATGGGAGCCATTTGGACCGGCGATCCTAAATGTATCTAGTGAGAAGCACAGATACTCGGACCCCTCATGCTGTAAGTCGCTCTTGGAGTGCTTCAGCTGGTTCAGTCTCAGCTCAGGGCAGTCTTCCCCAGAGTAATCGACCAAAAGAATCTTCACCGCAACATACTTGTTGGATTCCGAATTGGCATCGCGGCAGAGCCAGACGTTGGCGAAACCCCCGTTGCCGAGCTTATGGACGACGTGATATCGGCCGTCACTGCCAAGCTTGTCGCCTAGATGAACTGGATGATGGCCTCCAGGCTGGTAGTCAAGGACATCTTCTAGTTTGAAGGGCGCAAGCTCAAGCCTTAACCCGTTGTGTTGGAACTCGGATTCACTTTGGCGAGATTGTGACGTCCGGCTGGCAGTTTCTGATGCAGTCATTTTGTGGAATGTTGATGAGAATGTATTCAACCTTTGGGATTGAAGAAGTGATATACTTTTCGCGGGGGCGAGTATTTGCAGACGGGCCTGTGTTTGATAGACTTGGAGGCGTCTTTTGGTGGAAAAATAAACAGGCCGTAGAGTGTTGCGCATATCAGCCTTCTCCTACGTCTTGGTGCTGGGGTTGCATTGAGCAGCTGAGGCCTTTCGCCAATTGATACTGCAGCCCCGCTGCGAGTCACGTGCTCAGAAAGTCGGGAGGCGATATAAGTTTATGCCTATATCATAGCTGCCAGTAAGCGGGATAGATGTCTCTGACGTGGCATTTTGCGGTATTTTTCAGATACACGAGAGCGAAAAAGGTTGCGAAGGAAACCCTAAGTGTGGTTGACGTAATCAGAATCAGCAGCCATTGCTTTGAGTGGCGTGGACTTGTATGGTCATATCATTGCAGCTGAGAATGGCTACAGCAGCCTGCGACTATGAATTATCGATTGATTCGCTCTTCCGCTCTGGCAGTGCATATTGGCACCTGGTATAGATACAGTCATCTGTGGCTGGCGTATATCACGTTACTCCCAGAGTCAAGACACATGGGTAGTATCATTTGCCCAAGTGAGAAGCCGATTATTCCGTTCCTAGCACCAGACCGGTTGACGGCACAAGGTGGTTATGTGATGCTTTTCGGCATGTTGCCGAGGCCTTTATTGTAGAGTTGGAACCAGTGATACGCAAATGTTTCCGTGTCGCGAGAGATTAATATATAGTCGTGATATTCTGGCCACAAATCTCTCATATTTTTACTGCTTGTTTCATTAAGAGATATTTAGTAGTACTTTAATTTCAAATAGATACATCTAAGAGATATGGCTCAAGTTCAAGTAGGTGCATTGTCGAAACAAATTTGGGGAAGTGCTCTCTATATTGACCTATGAAACACGCATCTCAGATTGAATGGCTCTGTTCGCCTCCATCCCCGACTATGTTCCCCGGGAGGGCTGATGCCTGTGAGGAGGTCTGTCGAGAGGCTGCCACTCTTAATGGCTGGACTGTTGTTGGAATAAGGTGAGTGGCTGGTATCTCATGTCATCAACGAAATGGGGCTAGGTTTCTGGATTCATTGTTCAATTTTCTTATATCAATTTAGGAATATAGACCACGATACCACTCGCAAGACGATCACTAGAGGCCCACGTCGCGGACAAAAACAAATCATACCAACGGACCCTCATGTGACCGTCTACGTGGGCAACCAGTCGCCAATTGACCAGCACTATACCGGAGAAGGTCATTTTTACATTATTAGAAATGGCGGTATTCCTGAACGACTTGCTAAAGTTAGCGAGCTGAAAGTGGTTAAGACTGGAAAGAACCCCGAGATTTGGGATAACAGTGGCCACCTTCTAAATACTATCGGAGTTTGAGCTTTAGTTGGTAGCTTCTATGACTGTTTCTGATTTATACTAGTAACTTGATTCTCTTACATGATGACTTCTGCGGCTTAACTTTATGAAATACATTTACCACTGGTAAGATTAGGGTGACGAAGATATATTCCCTTCATGTGTTTATTTATACTCCACTGGTTACTTGATCTACATTCCGTGGCCGCAATTAAATTCCCACATCAGCTAGTCAGGGATTTACTCTTAGGAACACTGTCTGACTTGCACTGCTTACAAGTTGCGCTCTTGGTCTGAAATATACACCTCTTCCCTGGCGATTGTAAAAACATCCTCTGATTGAATGCCAAGCTGTTCCGTATGCTTTAGGCTTGGAAGCACCCATTTCTTGATCTTTGTGGATAACCTTGCGAACCCTTTCTTAGATGTAGACAGGAAGTCCCATATTGCGTGCAAAACCTGAGTCATATCTTCTTCCTCGGCTGATTGCAACCTGGAGCACATTCCGGCTGCCAGTTCAATGCCGACATGCCAGAACCTGTCATAGATAGGGGGTAATTTGGATTCCATGTTCAAGTCATTGAGAATGGAGAAGACTTGGGCTGTAATGTTTGCGCGATTTTGATCCGGAAGTTCTAAAAACGCCTGTCTTAATTAGCATGCTGCCAAGATATACGCAGATGGGTTTGAGCACCTCTACGGAACTGATTCCATCCATAGTTTCTTGCAGCTTTTGAATGCGGTTGAGCATGTCAGAAAATAAATGCTGCGCATCGGCAATGATATCCCTCGAAAGCTGACGCAGGCGAGCCACCTCATTTCGGGCTTCATCGTCGCGAAGGTAGATTGTGCAGCTGGAGAGTAAAGCGGTGAGTTGAATGTAGCCTGGGAGCTCCTTTTGGCCCAGGTCGAGGTAGATTATGTCTATTTTCCTACCCCAGACGCGAACTAGTACGTCATTGAGATCAATACCATTGGTGGGCAGTGGTGGCTGAACCGAGTCACGGGGCGCCTCGATGACAATAATGTCGACATCGCTTAGCTCGTGGGCAGAGCCTCGGGCAAAAGAGCCAAATATACCGACCCAACAAACATTTTGGAATTCAGGACGTTGGAATTCCTTCAATGCGGCCTCTCTCAGAATACTGATATCTGTGGTGGTGTTGCGGGTGCTTTCGGTGGTTGCCGACATGGTGGTGAAAAGGGCTGTGTTCTGAAGTGGTGATATCTGAGAGCGGGCAGCTCCATGAAATGAAAGGAAATCACGAGTTATTTGTTCTATTATGCTCGTTGTAATTCACGCCCGGACACGTGATGCACTTTCTGGTGGTAATGGGAATCACGCCTCGGAGACAACATCGTTCCACCTTTAAATGTGATGTCAATTTTATTTGTGAAGGTAGGTTGGTCTACCAATACGTGATAGCTAAATTTCCGACTTGAATGGCATACGCTACAGTCACTAGAGCCCTATACGGACATCTGAGAGAATACGACATGGTGCAACTATACCACGGCCATAAGCAAGAGAAGCGCTAAGGTGGTGCATGCAGATGAAACGAGGTCTCGCCTATCTTCTACTTAATGGGATTGTCTTCCGATGCAGGACAACAGATATGGTTCGGCTGTGTACATCTATGCTGTACGGCATGGAGCTATACCTGCTGTGTAGTCAAAAATCTTTCCATCGGTTCTAAAAATAATAGATCCGGCTCCACAGTGTGCAACAGGTCCTGTGCAACCAAAGTGACCAGACAGAGTGACCAGGCCCTTGCCCCCTGTAATCACAAAAAAATGATTTAAACCTGTCTTTCCGCCTTGGAATACTGTCGCTGTTGTCAATCTTAACCCTACTACATTGTTAAGTGATTACGCAATTTTCCACCAACACTCGGTTCCTTTCGGTTGAAATGTCTGTCGAAGAACTCATGGACATTCTTACTGGCTTCAGAACTGCCAAGCGATCCATCAACTTTATCCGATCTAACATTACACTACTAAACGTGGACGCTACTGTGAGATCATGTCCGCCACCATTCTAGAAATTAGTCATTGACTTAACAACATGTAGAAACTCCAAAATGCACAGACTATGACACACGATTATACGTTTCGCGATGCCATAGTTGAAGAAATGGAGTCCATAGTCGAAAACCTTGGTAGTATAAAGCGTGCCGATCAACTCAAGTGGCCGTACGTGTTCAAGGATATACGCGTCATCAAGCTCCAGCAGAAGGTTCTGGCAAACCTCCATGGGGACGCATTGAATGTCATCGACTGGTCTGAGGTCATGGATACAATCGAAAGCACATTTCCCGATCTCGACGTTGCTTTGGTTGCGGCTATAAAGGAGCTGGAGAAGGCAGTCCGAGGATATTAGCGAACCTTGACCAACTTGAATGCTTCTGAAGCCCGGCTAGCTAGCTTTCATTCTGGTTTTGATTCTCAAATTGGAGCGAGGCTCATCTCATGATATTGCCGTTTGTTGGGTAGAATCGCTGTGCTGTAAAACGATGCAGAGTTTTTATGACGAACGGGGACGATTTTAGAATTAGCTTTCTTCACATCATCATTCTAATTCTTGACGTACTTGCTGATTACATCTTTATGCATCCTCAAGCTCGTGCAGACTAGCGAAGAAAACTAATTCCACTCAGCACGGGAGCAGCGATTACTGATAGCATTTACCTGAAATAGGCCAGAAATTCACTTCATATTCGGGACGCAACTGTGAATATGTTTTCAAAGCTACTTAGTATTGAAATGAGACTTGCACACGTTCCCTCTGGGGCGTGAGGTCAAGTTCCCTCCCTCACAGAAGCATGGAAAGCCATGGCACTGCGAAATCTGCAAAGCTCTAAAATTGATTAGGGGAAGACAATAATGTTACAAGTGCATCTCGTCATATCTTTCTTGGTTCTTCATTTTACCTTTCACTTGCACTGGCCTTTGTGCGTACAATTTTATGGACACTTATTGATTCACTCTAACTACCAGGGTGCCATGCACTGCGCAATTTTCGTACACATAATAGACGACGACCACATTTAGGATATGGACTAAGAAACCCACATCCGCATTTATCCGCGAGCCGAGGCCTTCACAGCTGTGTCATTGGTGATGTAATAGCCGCATCCTGCAAGGATCTTGGGGATTTGGCGAAGGCGCTCTAAAAGGGAGGGGTAGTTGTCCCGCCCATTGCCAAACTTCATCTGGGTGGATCGCCAAGCATTTTCAGGGTTAGGTTCGATATGCCGGAAAGTGTAAAGTGCGTCTATGATAGCAGTCTTCTGCTATTGCTATTTTAGGTGCCTTCATTTGCTGCTCTTGTATTTATGTATTTTACATCACTTGTAATGTACGCGTTTGATTTGGTGGACTTCATCAACACAACTATATTTGCCCCTCAAACCTTGATGCAAGGCCCTGCAGATCTAAAGATCGATAGAATAGGTCCTATTCCTGTATATAATAGGAGGCTCAGCATCAGCTGTCATTTCCATGAGTCTTCTGGCGGCCTCGGTTCCGCGATGCCGAGGCTCATGTCAGTAAGGCAACAGGAGTGAGAGGGGAAGCGGAGGAACTCGCGATGCCTCCGTCGCTAATTTGCAAAAGGATCGCCTTGATATGCACATTGTGATGCTTCTTCTTACACTGCCCAACCATCAACGCTGTTTCAGATTGGAAGGGTAAATTTGGTGGTGAAGCTAAAAGTCAAGAGCCGAGGCAGACTTCAACCCCACTCTTGGCATGCTTCGAGATTATCCAATGAGAGCAAACGGCATGAGATGGCTGTTTCCTATCTTGGCACAGTTTGCGAGGGACCTGTTATAGTTGACCATGGCCTTTTGAGACCGGATGACAGCGCCAATCGGAGCGTCATTCTGGACGGAATGGAGAAATTCGCCTACAGTAGTAGTTTGCGGGGTCAATCCGGGGAAGGGCAGTGTAAGTGGTTGAACCTGAATACCAGAGTCGTGAAGGAGTCTTTGTGAGGAATATGAGTGACCAAGAAATGAATATAAAAGGGAGAAAATGAACGACATTCATAAAATATTCACCAGCTTCTCACCAGCAACTCTCACTACCCCTCCATTTCGGCCAGGACTTGACCCGCAAACCATCATTGTCTCTTTCCCCAGCTCTACTTTCGCCTCTCAAAATGAAGTTTTTTGGTATTCTCGCCATCGCTGCTGTTCTTGTGGCAAGCGTTCCCGTCGACGTTGTCGAGAATAGCTTAGTTGAGCGTGGCATTGAAGCCCGTCAATCATCCACCAGGAATGATCTTGAGAATGGTAGCTCCTCTGCCTGCCCCAAGGCCATCCTGATCTTTGCACGAGCTTCTACAGAGACCGGTAACATGGTGAGTAGTTTTGAGTAAGCCACTTGATTTTTGATAGCTGAAGGTATTTAGGGCATAAGTGCGGGTCCTGCTCTTGCCAGTGCTCTTGAAAATGAGTACGGGAGCGGTGGGATTTGGATTCAAGGTGTTGGGGGCCCGTATACCGCAGAACTAGCACCAAACTTCCTTCCTGCTGGCACGGATGCGGCGTCTATCAACGAGGCGAAGCGCCTGTTTACGCTCGCCAACACCAAATGCCCAAACACCCCAGTCGTCACTGGCGGATATAGGTATGGCTTATCCGTTACATATGTGGCACTCATATCTAACTAGATCTTGCAGTCAAGGAACAGCTGTGATTAGTAACGCGCTGTCTGACTCCAGTGCCACCATCAAGGAGCAGGTGAAGGGAGCGGTTCTGTTCGGATACACCAAGAACCTACAGAACTCGGGTCGTATTCCCAACTACCCGACCGATCGCACTAAGATTTACTGCGATGCAGCTGATGCCGTGTGCTATGGTACACTCTTTATCCTCCCAGCGCACTTTTACTACACAGTTGATGCGGCTACTTCGGCCCCTCGCTTCCTCATCAGCCAAATTTCTAGCGCTTAAGGCTTTTGAACCACAATGTTCTCATTACATGAAGCTGGGACTATCGCAGGGTCAAGAAAGTTGGAGTAGGTCAAGTTGCGTGAATGGGGTTGCGGATGGGTGATCAATTAGTGGTTGCCCTTTAGTCGAATTTCTATCACTTAGTCAAGGATGCCCACTTTCATTTCTGCTTTCCTTCTTTTCTTCTTCTTTTCCTATTCTGTATCAATGCTTCATTCCCTTTCCGGGACTTCAAAATGCGAAAATGAGGCATTAAAGACACTCGTTTAGTTAGATTCGAATTGATTCAATCCTTGAGCTTTCTCCGGATCACGACTAAATTGTAAAAAGACTTGGGGTTCTCCTATAATTTGCACTCTTGCATGGGATCTTATCCATCATTGGACCTGACCTGTCTCCTCTAAAAAAGCTCGTTTACGCTCGATTGACTACCTGATCCACAATCTCTGTGACAGAAATCAACTCCTCGTCGTCAAAGGGCCGAGAAACTATTTGTATAGCGACTGGTTGACTGGCCCATAACTCGGGGTCATCTGTTGGCCGATCAGTAAATTTAATTTGGAAAGTTTTGGTAGTTAATAATTCATGTATACATACAGATTTCATGATTAGCACAATCGAATGGGTTGTCTTGTGGCGTATAAGCGATGTCTTTTGGGTCATCAGACGGGTTAATCCTGATATTCTTCACTGGTATGACTGTTGAAGGGTAGTCAACAAGGTTGAAGAGACTTGTATATCCCCACCACGGGAGGAAGTCATGTGGATATCCAGCTGTAGGGGAAACAGGGCATATTATTCCATCAATGGGGTTGCCTGTGGAAGTCTGATACCTGGTGGCATCCCAGGTGTCGGACATAGCCTCTCTGTATTTTGACTGAGATTGTATAAGCTGTACCAAATAGATTTATCAGCTTGACTTTGCATTTGTCACAATCAGATAATTGCAGAAGCCTACCTTGACGACTTCTTTTGCGCTAATTGAATCCGCTTTTATGTTGTAAATCTCGCACATCCGCTTAGCTGCCGGCATCATCGACTCGCCAGCTTTGGCTAAGAGGGCCAAACTATCCCCAATGCCACACTGGTAGTAAAGATTCATCTATTATGATGAGACCTAACATTTCAAGAAAGCTGATTGGATCGCATCTACTCACGTAAACTTGAGAAGCCTCCCAGCAGTCAAAGGGCATCGTGAAGTTAATTACTGCGAGAAATGTTGTCAATTATTTTAGACCGTTATATTTGGACTTTAGCCACTTACCTTCATGGCCTGCAGCCTTTAATCTCTCGGCAGTCAGGCGCATCGCTCGTAAGATGGGTGGATGCGGCATGACAGCTCCATCAAACTCCCACATTCCAAAGGTTAGTTTCTCCGACCTTTTTACTTCCCTCCAATCCGTTGGGATAGAAAAAGTGTCGTATCGAGCCTGTGGCCAGGTAGTCAAAATGCGAGTCATAAGCTTAAGATCAGCCATGCTGTGACAGAGTGGACCGCATGATACTCTAATGTTCAATTGGCCGCTCTCTACACTCTTCATCGCTCGCTTCGGGATTCGATCGGCCGAAGGTCTTATACCATATAGTCCGTTGAAGGCTGCTGGTACGCGAATAGACCCCCCGATGTCAGTGGACGGGGTGATCGGGCTTCCTTTCAAAGCCACCAGGGCGCCATCGCCACCTGAGCTTCCTCCGGGTCCGAATTCAGGATTGAACGGACTGAGGCTTCGGCCAAACAAGTTGCTAACAGTTTCCAACAGCATTCCAGTCTGTGGCATAGTCGTCTTGGCGTAGAAGACTGCTCCGGCTTCGCGTAATAACTTGACTATGGCCGACTCCCTCTGAGCCCTATGAGACGCATTTGCAGCGTAGCCCCATGTTGTAGGATATCCGGGGACATCAAAGGTATCCTACTTGCATCCAAAAAAGAATATTAGAGAATGTATGTTATGTCGATGTAAATAGAGCAAAGTACCTTGAGAGCGATGGGCAATCCGTGCAGTGGTCCCACAGGTTTCCCGGTACGCTTGAGATGCTCATCCAACTCTGCAGCTCTCTTGAGCGCTTCTTCGGGAAAGAAAACTGTCAGACAGTTGACCTTGTTTGCAAAATATTAGCTGGCTTTGTTTCTATTTCATGGATAGTTTCAGTACCAATTGATGCGCGATCGCAGCTCGGCCACAAAATGCTCCTGTGACGCAACTAGCTGAAAGTTCTCCACTTGCTAGCTGTTCTACTAGGACTGATGCAGTGGTTTCCGTAATGTCGATCTCCTTCTTTGAGAGAAGACCGCATGTAGCAGGGACCTGACGAACATCTTTCAAGCCTTCCTTTTGACTTGACCGGATACGCCATTTCTCTGGAATAGCACGATCAAGAGCTTCACGATACTCACGAGCCGCAGTCTCCCAACTCATCCTCTCACAAATGTTTAAACTCGGCAAGAAATTTAGTCAAATACGCGACGAATGGAATACGATGCGCTGGATAAGAACTAGTGTCGTAGTATTCTAAAGGTGACTTTCAGGTTTGTCGATCTAGTTATATTTCTAATGATTGATGCGCGACCCCACAACGCATTGAGAGAGGTTGAGCTTTGGGGCAGCTGACATGCTTATCTCATCCATGGTGCGGAGTTGGGCTCCGAAGTCAACTGAGCGTTTTGGACAACCAATAATGTCATGATTTGGGGCTAGGCATATGTGCATGTTCCACCGGGCCGGTTCCGAGTCGGCCGTGGCTCGGCCGGCTTGCCCGCAGGGCTCAAAACTGAAGTTTACTTATAAAACGTAGAGATTTTTTGTATTATTATTTTTTACATCATCTATCAAATCCACATCATCTAACAGTTCATATACACAGCTAAGATCAGTTAGCAGTCCATTCACGAAAGACATGATTGTGCATTTATCGACTTACCATTTGCATATAGAGAGTAGCTGTCGGCGTTATATAAACACGACGTAGGGTCCAATGCGGTGCTGTTCTCGTATCCATAGGCATAGTCCTGTGTCGAGATTTCCGGCTCAAAAACAGCTCGCGCGTGGGTCATCTCGTGGATCAAGGTAGTAGCATGGTCTTGCTTGTGGCACTGCTGAGGGAGCGCAGGTCGTTCCCAGTTTAGGCGGCAGAGGGTGACCCAGCCGTTGACCCAGGTGGTGTAGGCAACCAAAGGACCCTCGGATTCGCAGTATCCAAGCTCGTCGTAGCACGCGACCCTTGTCTGGCCACCGTTGGTGGTGGAGCACTCCGCAGCAACAGCCAAAAGTCGGCCTGAAACGTGGTTACGAGCACTGGTTTCGTTGGACTTGAAATACTCGACAAATCGCTTCGAGTTGACATCGGAAGCATCAGCAGCAGCAGCCCTGGCAAGTTTCTCGCAGTTGTGGACCGCATTGAAGGTGGCCTCGCTCAGTTCGGCTGTGCAGTTGTCGACATTGACAGTTGTGCGCCTCGACAACTTTTGCATCACGCCCGCAGTCGAAGTCGTTTCAATCTTGATGGAAAATGCTTCCGACTTGTAAGCATACGCAACAGGCGCGTGGGAGCCTTCGGGAATCGTGCCAATTGTGCCCTCGGCGGTGACAGAGTAAGTTCCCGGCTCAAAGTCGTACACAGCAGCCAAGTCAATGTTGCGGACAACGGAAGCACCTGGCTTCAGGTATTCAAAGTGTTTGGCTGTCAGTCCGTCATAATAGATGCTGGCCATAATTCCCTGGAACGGGAGTTCGGTTCCTAAATGCTCGGTTAGATCGGAGCACACTCGTCTAGTCCGTAGCTTGCATACCATGCTCATCAACCACCGTCACCTTCTTCACCGGGCCGTTGTCTATAATGGTGCCCAGTTTGAGGAGGCTCAAGCTGGCGGAGCCAGAATTCTTGATGGTGGCTTGCACTTCGGTCGACTTTCCGGAAGAGGAGGCGGCCAAGGTGACAACCAGGGCGCTAGAATCAGCTGCTCTGCGGTGGGGGGATCTGTGCGCTTCGACAGCCATGGCCATGTAGGCCAGTGCGGTCCAGACAGATGACAGCAGCATTTTGTCGATAGATGTGTTGCTCCGGGTTCAATGGATGCAGAAAGGCCCCCATTTTCTATAAAGAGATGTCTCTAGTTCATATATAAAAGCCGATTCTATCGCGGGGAAGCCCCAAAATTAGACAAAGGGGCACGCAAGAACTCTAACGGGCGGAGAAACTGGCCATGGCAGGGATCATGGTCCCCTGGTTAGACAAATACGAGGTGGGGGGTCCGTTCCCTCCAGTCCTTATCAGGCAACTCTCAAGCCATCTGCCAGCCATCCAAGCTTCGTATCAAGCATAATCTTGAACCCAAGTTGGGTTTTCACTGCCCGAATGACCGCTGAGGTTGCAATGTCATTGGCATATCCGTAGCAATCTTCCAGCGCGGGCCAGAACGCATCAACGCATCGTATCTGGTTGAGTTTACACCTGCTATAGCGGGAAGGGCTCCATTGCCAAGAGTCCCGGGGCTCTAAACACGACATGCCGTTCGTATCCAGCCGTCCAATTTACGTCAATATTCCAGCGCATCCGGTGCTGGCTATTGCACGATTTCGGGTTTGCCTTTCTCTTTCCGGCCGGCAGCTGGATTGCATCGCTGTGTCAACTGCTTTGGCCGCTCATCAGTGGCGGATGAAGGACCTCCAATGAAGCCTTGCTGCATAAATGGCACGCCGCAGAGATTAATTACGTCAAGTGCCACTTTGGACGGAACGTTGCGCCCATGGATCATCGGGAAGGCCCAGAAGTGCACCATGATTCCGCGCTAAGTCCGTCGCTAGATCAGCAGATGTGTCGTCCGAGCGCCCACTCTGGGACTACTGGTCAACATTGCGGTCGGATTTGACTTGAGGTCGTGTCTCACGATAAGTGTCACGTCCACCTGTCTCATTTAATTACAATAGTCACTGTTTCTGGAAAATACCTTGTCAATGCCCATCGCCGTCGTCTCAATGCGCATCACAACGGCGATGCATCAAAGATATACTTTGCGTTTCAAAAGAATACTCAATCAACATCCTACAAGGGACGGTTCTTAACAGTCTATTGTTTTGCTTTCGGAAGTGAATTTCCATTATGGGATCGCCTCTGTTATGAATTGAGTTGTGCCGTCAATCGTGAGCGGCGTTTCTCAGTAGGGAATAGAAAATGGCGACGAGTCGAGTTTTCAAGATTCGATACCCCCCAATGCCCAGAACGATGTTAATAATGTACAATAAAATTATGGATAAATAAAAGCATCGCTCGTGTGACTCTAACGCTTGGTACCTATTCGCACGTATTCTGAAGGGTTTATCAGAACGTCGGAGGCGCTCAGACAATTTAACTGATCCAGGATTTTTCACTCTCCGACGCAAATCCGACGGTTCATGATGCTACAGACCTGGCCTTTTACAGTGCTCAGCATTTGGATTTCAGTCCTAATAGTACGAGAACAAAGACAAATGAAGAATGTGTACTCGGAGAACTTTTTTGGAGATTGTAAACGGGACGAAGGTTTGGTACTGGAAAATCGCCTTTTCTCCAGCACACCCTCTAGGGTAGTTTTGGAAGGTAATTTTAAGATACACTGAATTTTGATTTTACTAAAATCATGACAGTTTTACACTTATTCAATAGATGGAAGATATCGAGAATATTTTAATATGTGTTTATTCTCCAGCTATAGTCAATTTTCCAGAGTCGGCCCGTCGCCCATTGTCGTGTGTTTGTATTTTGCCTCTGTGGTGATAATGGGAAGAAATAAAATAACACTACACATGATATGTGGATGGAAAAAGACATGAGAGTCATCAAACTCTTTCTTAGCTTTCAAATGAACACGTCACGGTGGCAACTTTACAAATCTAGACATGGATTGGATCAGAAGAGAAGGTTGAATGATATTACTATGGGTATATAAAGTATTTATAAAATAAATCTGGGCTTAAAATATATACTTGGATATAATTGAGATCCTTTTGTCCGTATCATGGGTGAATTTATCGCTTTGGCTTTCAATTATGAGCCTCTGCTAGTCGTCGACTCAGGTCGCATCCCTTCCCCAATAGAGATTTCTCCCTTGGGGTGACCTGCGTCTGATGTCAAGGGATACTCATCATCCAGACTGCCAGGTGTTCTGCTCCTTCCTCCATATCCCTTCGTATCTGATTCGACTCGGACTTCGACCTCGGTACGTCTGTGGATGCCAATGCCGTGGCCCAATCCAGCAGAAGTGGCCGGAAGATCCTCATCCGAACCGCCTGCGACAACCTTTGACATCTGGCCCAACTGCATAGAGTTACCCTTGGCCCAGGGCGTGTGGTTGGAATGGCTCTGGTGACCGCTGCTCTGGTTGTTGGTAGGGTTGGAACTCGACATGTCGGGGTATCGTTCGTCGGAGGCGCCTTTGCTGGCTAGTCGGGTGATGAGCGATGCCATGGACATTTCGATGTTGAGCTTGACCATGTAGGTGATGGGATGGAATTGGACGAAAACGGTCTGGTTGGGAAGCCACATTAGGCCGATGAGCATAGCCTAGTTCCGAATGTCAGTAAAAGAAGGAAAAGGAACCCAGAAGGCTTTTTATTCTTACATCCATGGCAATGGAAACAATCATTAGTTTAGCATTGAAGGATACGAGTGGTTGATATTTCTTAAGATTGTGCTGCTTGACAAGCCGATTTTGGGCGACCCGAAGGAAGTACCAATTCAAGATGGCATCAATTGCCATGATGAGGAATTTGGACGCTCGGTCCCAGTATTTGTTGATATCAACAAAACTAAAAGGTGTTAGCATTAACATAATCGACCGGTTGTTAGTAGTACTTACGTTTGGCTCACAGGCGGGTTGCTGTGTGCGGGAATGAAGATGCAAAAGACGAGGATGTTGATGCATGTAATCACAACGGCAGTGCCCCATTTCAGACGCTTGATAGTTCTTCTCGACTCGGCGATGATGGCAATACGGTTGACAATAATTTGCATCAAAAACTGCACCTCAAACACCCAAAAGAAAAGAATGAAGAAGAGAAGCGGAACCCTGGATCCTAGAGGTTAGTATCAATGGCGTTGATTGGATTTGGTGGTGTCACGTACGAAGTTGTTACCACACCGTCTATCCAAAGCCAGCCCAAAACACCAATACCCAAGTTGGCGATGATCTCGCCCCATACCATGTAGATGTAGGTACTGCGCAGCGGATTTCGGTTTCGTCTCGTTTGTTTGATGGCCTCCCATGTGGTCAAGAAGCCGAAGCCGATGGTGAAGCCAAAGGCCATGGCGGCGATCTTGAAGTCGGCCACCGATGTCGACATGGTGGGCGGCCTACGGTTTCAACAGTTGAACCGGATGTCACAGAAAAAAGCAAGGATGGCGGAGCTTGTCTGGGGAAGACAATGCTTTTAACAAACGCCACACCAGATTGTGCATTGCATCAAGACGGCCCCTGAGACCATAGCCTCGGAGCTGGATGGAGCAGGTGGAGGCATGTATCGGACGCCATGATTTAGTGGTTGGATGGCAGAGTGTCTTTACTCGTGGGAGCGGGCCGTTCGGCTGTCTCCCGACTGGACTCGAGTCATTACAGGCCCAGCGGCCATCCACAGCGTTGAAAAAAAAAGAGATGCAAGCCATCTGGCGTAGATCTGTTTAGGGGCGATCATGGCCGCCGTCCAACAGGCAGTCTGCCCGGCCCGTTGTATTACGGTGCAGAACCCAGTACGTAAATGCGGTGTCTGGCTAGTGGTACCGAAAACGTGGCGATGTCCACTGCGCTAAGCCGTTGGTGGGACGTACGTGTTTGCCAAGCCAATGAATCGGCCGAATATCCCAGTGAAGAAGACGAGGGTGATCGTCCATCTCATCGGCATCGGAGGATTGCTCCGCTGGGAGATGATGGGGAGGGTCCGGGTGCATCTGTCAATCGCGGTAAAGATTCCGTCCCATCAGCTTGGCATTTGTCCAGTTGATGCCGCCTCATCTAGATTAGAGCAGATTAGAGGCCAAGCCACCCTTGTGGTAAAGCCCCGGAGTGGCGGGTCCAATGAAAATTTTCGGCCCTACTCGCCTCGGTTGGCGAGCATGACGACTTAGCCTCTATCTGAGACTCAGCCAAAACCGTGCAACTTCCGGTAGCCGCGGCCGTGGAGCACTCTGACTGAAGAATTCGGCAACGAGCCACGCGAGCCAGCGCCACTGCTCCCCTGCGAAGATCTCAATTTCTCAACCACTCACGAGGTGCGAGAGTCCCAAAAGCGGAGATGCTGGCGTCGAGGTTTGGACAGCTGGGCCCGCCGTGACAAATGGTAACCCAGTGGTGCGCCTCGACGCGAGCATTGACATGTTGTGTAGGCACTCGGCAAGGCTTTCGGTAAATTCACTTGCCATTTTTTCTGAATAATAGCAAAAAGCGCCACTTGTACCACTGGTCGATAGTGTCAATTCGAGCCATCAGTAGAAAGCTGTCGTTGTGAATAGTCCTGGCTAGATAGCTTAGCGAAATTGAACACACAAAAGAACTTTGACTGAGCGTACGTTTGAGATTTGCCACATCACTAGTTCTTGGGTGTCTTGTTCTTATTGATCGATGTTTTGCCATCTGTGATACTGCAGGTCGAGGCTCTGCGGAATATAGAAAAATTGACTGGAAGAACGCTTTGACAAGGGTTTGATGTGAATCAACAATAAGGCTTTTGTCTCATCTGGGTAATAGAAACTGACCATCGGTCTTCATTATTGTTTTGATCCAAGTGCATGTTCCGGATAATTGAAATGCCAAAACCTGTCCATCAAGGGGTTGTATAATATCTTGCCCAATACATTGCTGAGCTATTAAGATGACAACAGTTCCTTGCCGCTATGATTTCCCCTCCACGAGAGACTAAATAATAGCAGAAAGCCGTGAGTCTATCTAAAGCAATTGCTACTCCATAGCCTAAGAAATCAGTAGGATTGGATAAACTATGATGATTTTCTGAGTTCAGGAAAATCTCCGAATAGAAACCTCCCCACACCCCCAGCCTGGGTCACGCATGTTTCCATTCCCTGTTCAGGAGATGAAGCATGCCGACCCTTGCGCGGCCCCTGACCACAGCCCAATATGAACCACTTCCCCTTCGCCACGAACCAATCAGATCCATTGGATCCCAGTTCAGTGGGCGAATGGTTTAGTGGTATAATACTCCCTTAGCATGAGTGCAGCAGCTTGCTGCGAGCTTGGGAGTGGTCCAGGGTTCGATTCCCTGTTCGTCCAAAATGGCTGGCAATGCCTGCCTTCCTTTTTGCATCTCAGGCAAGATTGGAACGCTTTCACTTGTCATTAGTAACTTGCATTTTTGTTCATGGCGGTGTGCTGGTAAAATCCATGAGCTGTAAGCCACAACGGCGCTGATGCTCCTCAAGAACGTCCATAATAACCCAGTGGTCATTCTTTCTGGCAAGCTCTATCGCTCTAGAGAACCCGGCGTCTGAGTCCGGTACGGCGCCCTCGTTCAGTAGCAGTCGCACCATGTCCAACCGTCCACGCTCTGCTGCTCCCTCTATCACAGTTCGTCCTTCTGCCTCTGAAGGCGGTGCATTGATATCGGCTCCTTTTTGCAGTAGCATCTTTGCCAAAGGTAGATCACCCACAATTGCGGCCCCTTGGAGAGCAGAGACGCCCCCAACCATTGCTGGCTGGGCATTGATGTCTCCACCCTTCTCCAAAAGAAGCTGAACAAGATCATGGCTGGGTTGTTCACTCGAGCAAACAGCCTGAAGAGCAGTGCGGCCATACATTTCTGCAGGGGCAGCATTGACGTCCGCACCCTTATTCAGGAGGAGGCAAACAAGATCATGATCAGGTTGCTCGTTAGAGCAAATAGCCTGGAGAGCAGTACGACCGTACATATCTGCAGGATCCGCATTTACATCAGCACCACCATCCAAAAGAATATGGATAAGTCTCTGGTTGACGCTCTTTTGAGAACACGCTGCCTGCAGAACGGTACGGCCATGCTGTCCTATGGCAGGAGCGTTCACATTCGCACCATGCTGTAGAAGAAGCTTCACGGCCTGAATCTGGGCTTCAATATTTCTGTCACCTTCACAGCCAGGTCGACTCGTATTGTACTTGTACATGGCTACCGCAGATTGAAGAGCGGTATAGCCCGGTTTATTGAGACTGCTATGGTTGTGTTCGACTGAGGCAGGAGGGACAACGGCGTTGACGTTAGCTCCGTGATACAGAAGAAGGCGCATCGCATCTACATTTAGTATGTTCGCGGCATATTGCAAGGGTGTTGCTTCTTGAGCTCCATTATACCAACTGAGATGAGTTAAGTTGGGACGGCTTTCAACTTTGGCACCCGCCTCCAGCGCCAATTTCAGACAATCGGTGTTCTTCGAATAGACGAGCCTGTGAAGGAGCTCATCATCGGTACCTTGAAGCCGATTGATGGGAGCGCCAAGGGCGCGCAGCTTCTTGAAATGTGCCACCATTTGGGATAGTCTCATTGTAAATACTCTCTCGCTGACGCTGTCGAGTGTCTCTTCACTCCACTCTCGCAGTGTAGCTAGACCTGTGGCTGTGGCTTCCAAGACAGTAACCCCACGGGATTTTGCTGGCGGTGCCGCGACATCTGCCCCGGCTTCGATGAGGCAGTCAATTACTTCACAATAGCCGCCCTCTGCTGCAGCCTGAAGAGCCGTACGCCCCCCGTTCTCACTCGCGGCCAGGTTGACGTTGGCTCCTCGGTCAAGCAGATATTGCACTAGCACCACATTACCCTGGCAGCTCTCCACTTCATTGCTACCCGTGCCCCATCGACTTGCCACGGCCTGGAGAGCACTTTTGCCATGCATACCATAGCCATTGATTGGGCATCCTGCGTCAAGCAGCACCCCATACTTGTATATGCTCCCCCCTCTAGCGATCTGCTCCAAGATGGATGGACCTAGCTTGGCCATGTCATGCCCCGCATAGACCAGAGCAAATAATGTCCCAACGCTGCACCGGCTCGGAATTCTTTTCACGCTCCCCCCAGCCTTGACTAAAAGATGCACCAAGTCCCTGTTTTGCAAACGAACGGCTTCGCTGAGTGGGTGAAGACTTTTCATAGTTTCTTGGGTTGAAGCAAGGAATCTGGATGCATTCACATCAACTCCCCTCTGCAATAGAGTCCTCACAGCTGCTATCTTTTTCCACTTGACTGCGTAGCATAGCCCTCTCTCAAGTGCATCATCTCGAGTAATGTTGCGTTCCATGAGAAATTCAGCCAGGGATTTGTTTCCTTTTTGCGCATGCTCGACCATTAGCCACGTTTCCGAGATGTCGTCCTTTCCCATGTGCTTGATTAACAGATCGTAGATATCTGGGCAGTTCCATTTTGCAAAATCAAGCACTCCTTGGGGTCTCATTTTCATGTCGATAACTTCGATTATGTTACCGCACATATCAGCGTCTATTTCGGCACCGGCATCTAAAAGTGCAGCAACAGCATCCAGCCTTCGATAGTGTACCGCGATTGTGAGTGAGGTTGTTTCGATAGTGTGCCATCGAATTCGCTGGTTGACATTTGCCCCAGCACTGATGATAAGCTTGAGCACCGAGACAGAGCCCCAGCCTGCGGCAAGGGCTAAGGGGGGGATACCGTCCCAGCCATGCGGCTTGTCTCCATTTACGTTTGCTCCACGTTCAATTAGCCACCTGGCTGCTTCTTCATTCCCGGAAGAAGACACTGCTAGCAACAGCCTTGTACTTATTGAGCTAGTCATGTTCTTACCCATGCCCTTAAGGAGGCTCATAAATTCAAAAGGATGTGTGGTGAAAGGATTGTGGTCCCTGATGTAGTCAAGACGACGACTTGTAGTTCGGCACGCCGCCAGAAGAAGCTTCTCTATAAAGGCTTTGATTCCGGGGACATTCGCTCCTAGAAACTTCGTAAGGGTGCTTATGTGTCCATTTTCAATAACCCAGCTGACAAAATATTGTAGCCGGACATCATTGAGGAGGTTATTGGATGCCAGATACGCCACAACGGAAAAGGCGCAACATAGTAATGTGGGATTGGCATGATCAAGAGAAGTCCTAGTTCTTCGTTTACCGCTAGGTTCCATAGGTAAAATGTCTTCGACCTGTCCCAAAAATGAGATGGTTTCCAGGTTTGGACTGATATTGGCGAGGTGGGACTGAAGCCACCCTTTGGTTGTCTGTGGGACAATAACGGACACATCTCCGATAGATCCAATGCCCCTGAGCCCAGATCTAAAGACTATAGAAGAGATTTCTGGAATATTGTGTTAGATCTGACAGGGTGCACAGCTCGGGTGGCAGTTAATACCTGGGTCATCCCAAAACAGTGAGTAGGTTTTCATCGGATTAGGCGCAAAACTATTCGTTTGGGGAAGCGAATTTGATTCCAAGTTTAAAAACGCAAGTGATGGGGAGTTTAGGCGTGAAAGACATAGCAGCCCCGGTTCCCAAGCTTCGGTGCTGATCTCAAATCCAGTATTTTGGTCATATCCGGTGGGCGGGGGATGGCCCGACGTTAAGAGGTCAGCTACGTCAGTATCAAGCATGTCTGCCATCTCTGGAACATTCAAGAACGAGGGATTCTGAGGCAGCATTTCTCCTGGTTCTTCTATGGCCATTTCATCGGTTTGTTCAACAATGTGCTCGACGTGCACCAATTCGACGCAATACTCAGAGTGAATGGGTTCTTGGGTTCCATTATGCTCCATCACAATATCTGAAGACTCGCTGCTCGAATCATGCGGCAAGAACGGCCGCGCATCGACTGATGTTCGAATCTCAATCCGGTGCTGGCCAGTGGTCTCGATGCCTATGTCTTTAAGTCATTCAGCAATAGGTTTCGAATCATCTTTTTCGAGTACAGACCTTTTCCTGCGTCTTTCTCATTTCCATGATAGTTTGAATATCTTCGGACGTTTTTTTCAACACGCCGGGGATCTTGCAGGCGATTGTACAGGTAGACACTAGATGTCTTTCCACGGGCGCGTCTACTCTCTATTTCATTGCCAATGACCTTCCATTCCGCTCCATGTATATTTTTCAACCCGCCAAACTTTGACTTGAATTGCCGGATGCTTTGGTACATAAGTACGAAATTATGCTATTCGAGAACACTGATCTTACCTAATATCACAGCCATGCCGCCTCTTTAGGGCAGCAATCGTCTCACCAGCTGACTTTTTCTCTCCAATGTAAATTTTAATTACCTCAGGCTCATAAAGGGCCCAATTCGGAGACATAATGACAGATGCAAAAGCTCTCGATGGGATATTTAATACTGATCACCAGCAAGAACAAGTCAGCGAGATGCTGAATGGGATGTTGAGGCAGCGCACACTGCAGAAAAGACGAGATGTTTTTTTTGTTCATCTGGAGGGGCACCTTTTGTCCCATAATCGTACTTTTGCGCGGGGAGCCGGTCTTACCGGTTGGTGTGCATTACTAAAGCTGATTAGAAGTGGTTGCCTTATGGCTTGATGAAATGAGTGTAGGCCAATCCTATCGAGCCACGCTATCTATAACGTGCTAATGCAACGTAAGATCTGTTCCGCGAACCATATGGATGCTTTGAAATTGAATCCAGTTCCTTTGATTGGGGGTCTTCTGGCCATGCTTTTTTGATTGGGGCCTTTTGGTCGGGTTCTTTTGACCAAGGTCCTTGGGGACATCTATCTCTGAAATGGGGCCAAATGGAGGTCTGGAAAAAGCTACAAGGGAAAACCATCATGAGGCTTTTACCATCGTCTTCTTGATTCATTCACTTTGCCACACACCCTGAATATTATTTACTCAACCACATGTACACATCTGCGACGACACTCGGGTTATATGATCAACCACGGCGCGACAAATACCGAAATAGAAATGCAAGTATTCAGAAAATAGGTCTTGCAGTTTAAATTGAATGACATGTCTGCTATGAACCGTTTTCTCCAATCAGACGCCTACAATGATGTCTTGTTGTCCATGTTGAATTTTCCGCCTGTCCATATGAACTGCTTCCCTCTGTGACCAGCCAATCAGATCTAGCAGATCCATATTTAGTGGGCGAATGGTTTAGTGGTATAATACTCCCTTAGCATCACTGCAACAGCTTGTTGCGAGCTTGGGAGTGGTCCAGGGTTCGATTCCCTGTTCGTCCATTATAGGCAGCAATGCCTGTTATCTTTTTTGGTCGCCGACCGAGAATTTGGCCCCTTTTTGCTCTGGATCAAGCAGAATCAAAGAATATGCGGGAGCTCGAGAATTTGCCAAATGCAGGATGTGGGGAGTCAAAATGAGACGCTCGCGCAATTTGATGAAAGATAAAAGACGCCCAAATTGACAGTGGGACTGGAATAGATATAAAACAAAATAGCAATCAAATTCTTAGACACCTTAAACTCGGGCCAACCAGCCAGATTAACTACCAATCCAATTCTTCACGCTTGTCTGCGCATGACTCCTTCTTCCAGTCATAGACTCCACCCCGTTCAAGAAAAGCCGTTTCATCCCAAAAGACACTCCCCAATGCCTTTTCGACACCAACTTCCAGAATCGATCGAGATGGCTGCTGGCCATTTCTGTCCAAGAACCTAAGGTACTCGTCGAGAATGAGGTACGACTTGGCCATGAGATTATTAGGTTCTGGCACCAGTGACCTCTGCGGCTTGTGTCTCTCGCAAAACTGCATGAACTGTTCGTCCGTGATGAGAAACTTGCGTGCGTCTCTGAGGGTTTCAGACGAATCGTTTTCATCCTTGACAATCAGGACCTGAAAGCATTTCCAGCGAAATGGCTGTAGGGCACTGATGTGAGTGTTCATGTCTTCCATGTAGTTGAGACGGTTCACAACCGTATTGAGTTTGAACTTGATGTTGTATTTGGTGCACCACGACGCCACATCGTACAGCTTCTGTATCTGATCGCCAGACCCGCGTCCAATTTCGATGTTTGTAGCTTCATCAAAGGAGTCGCAGCTAACGGCGATTATGTCAATGTTTCGGCCGTGCTTGCGGAGAAAAGTCTCCTTCACAAGACTTCCATTGGTCACGATGGAAACAGATTCGAGAGCGAGGGTTTCCTTGCAAAAGTCAATCAGGTCGCCGAGATATTTCGGGTACAGGAATGGCTCCCCGCCAGCAAAGTTGATCTTGCGCATTCCGGCCTCCTTGAGCAGCTGCAGGCCTTCCTTGGCTTTGGCGGGCTCTTCAATATATGAAGTGGTGGCAGTGTGGAAACAAAACCCGCAAGTTTTGTTGCAGCGTCGGGTGAAATGATAATTGACAGACACTGGAATCTTGGAGTGACCAAATCGGACTTTTATTCTCCAGAACAAGCAAATGACACATGCCAGCAGGAACAAGAACGTGGCAACGATCATGATGTTGTTCCAAACGGAGTGGAAATGAATGTTTTTGGTTATTTAACGGGAGGGAAACTGATTTGATGAGTTTTAGGCAGAGGATGAAGGTCAATGTTTTTTTTGGATTCGAACAAATAAATTGCTTTGTACTCGAAAAGCGAGAGCGAGTTTGAAAACGGGCATGTCGACGATCCCACAAGTGGTCGGCCTCCATGTTAAAACAGCCTCGTAATTAGTCAAGGGATAGTGTAATTGTGAGTAATTCTGGCTGATTGTTCTCAAGGTGCATGGAAAATTTGCTTTTGCTTATGGTGGCTGTCTAGTCAAGCATGTATGGTCGCACTTGGAGGCCTACCACCAACCATGTGAATCATGATATGTGGCCAAGTGACAAACCAGAGGCTATTGAGCTGAAATTCCCTCACCGAGATTTACCAATGTAACCCAGACCCTTTGCACGAGTCTTTCACGTCTACGGCGCTGCAGAGATTTTCACGCCAATCTCAGATCCTTGTGCCACCACTGGGAACAGTCCGCCTAGCCAGGACACACCTTTACTCTTCTACGAGATCTGGCAATGATCTTGATCTACTGTGCAAGCAAATAGAGGCATATTCCATACTAAATGATGGCACAACTCGTGCAAGAAAATATCGTGTTCGTCCTTGGTACGACAAACCAACCCCACCCAAGTTCTTCTCGAGCCTACTAGCTAACGTTGCCAGGCGCGCCCGGTGCAGGAAAGGGCACACTTTGCAAGCGACTAGCTACGGATTTTGGACTCACACATCTTTCGATCGGAGACCTACTTCGACAAGTTGTCTCATCCCCCGATGCCAATACAAAGATTGTCGAATACGTGCGACGCGGGGAACTCGTGGAAACAGAGCTGCTTTTCTCAATCTTAAAGCCATATATTTGCGAATGCAGCCAGGGACGTCCTATTCTCTTGGACGGGCTTCCTCGGCAGGTGGATCAAGCCAAACGATTCGAAGAGGTGGTAAGAGGGGCCAGAGGTGAACTTCATATCCGAGAGGGATTCCGCTGACGCTGCACGAGTTCGGACATCCGATGCTCGTTCTGTTGTTTGATTGCCCTGAGGCTCTTTCCGAAGAACGAGTCGTCACGAGACGTGAAGGTCGGCCTGGGGATAACCACCAGATATTCCAAAAAAGGTATAAAGACTTTCTGGAATTGAATCCACCAATTCTTGAACATTACAAAAAAAAAGGACAAGCTTGTGATGGTGAGCTCAGAGGCACATGTTTCTTGTCATACCGTCTAATATGCTGGAGCAGGTTGATACCAGTGGAGAAACAAACTTTAGTTATGTGAAACTGTTGAGTGCGCTGCAGGATAGGCGTGAATGGGGCGCCCTTTCGGGCCGAGGATAATGCTTTGGTAGTAGACATAGGATCGTAGCAGAGTTTTCATTCGTTACGAGAGCATTATCATCATCACTCTCTCGCTAGAAATACCAATAAAAATACCAGCCTTAGAGCCTCTGATGTGCAAACCTTTCGAAATAAGCCGTCAGTTTTCCCTTGGGCTCACCAGCTGAGAATGCCCAAGAGTAACGGCTCATGAATGTTGAAATTCTGTCATCCATTTCCTGCATGGCCTTTTGCTTCTGAAGCTCGCTGGGGGCTTCACCGTCGATGCCTGCGAGGTCTTTTTGCAGCTCGACTTCGCCGACCTCGTGTCCAAAGTCCATCGTGTCGAGGACAATTTGGAAGTCACCGTCGGCAATCCACGTCTCTCGCCTTGTAGTGAAGGTGGCTATGAGATCAAGGCCAAAGTTGTCGGCAGCTGCTGTATCAATGCCAGTGACACGCTTCACGTGGTCGTATATGTCGCGCGTGCTGCAGAGCTCCTCAAATCTCGAGTTGGTGAAGTTGCCGCCCTTTTTTATCTTTGCCTGCCACTCCCCGTCGCGATTCCTAACCCAGGCACCAGCGGATGAAAGCAGTTTCGCGCGATCGTAATACGCATCGTGGATGATTTTCACTGGAAGACTCTGCAGGCTCTTGAAGTGAGGTATCCCAGAATCGCGGGTCAGTTGGTGAACTGCCAGAGAGTGAAACTTTCTCTCAACTTCAAGGATGCAGCGAAGCGACATGATTTGCAATCTTAGGAGCCAGCTAGCATCCAATTAGCAGCCACCACGTATCATCATGTCGTAAAAAATGCCTTTACCTTTTTCTTTCGTGGTTGATGTTCTCTTTTCCCCTGAGATTTCCAAATGCACCTTCTTCTGACTGTCTCTCGTCTGCAGGAAAGATTCTGGATTCCATTGTTTGTACCACTCTGCTCACGTGACCACCCAACAACGCCAACACTGCTCGCAACCCTGCAACTTCGTGCCTAGCACATCGGGCAACCACTTTCGCTAATTTTTCTTTTCGCAACCAGCGAAATCTAATATATTCCAACCTTTGACGACGCATACTTACTGCTGGTGGACACGACCGCTGAGCCCAAGACCAGTTTGTTTTACCAAACACATCTTTCGCCCATCTCCTGCTTCTCTATTCACAATGGCCATCCCGGCAAAGCGCAAGCAGATAAATATCCCAGAAGATCCCGTCAACATATTCCCATCAAGCATTCAAAAGAAAGTCAAAGCGTTCGAGGATGATGACATTGGAATGGAAATGGATGCCAACGGTGGCCTCAGTCACGCCACAGCCGTTGGGTCGGGCGCTGCCTTCTTTGGCCCCAATCACCCAGAAACAGTGCATTGGGTTGGCGAAGAACGGGTGCGATGACCTCAAAACCAAGACGAGTTGGGCCCCGCTGATGAGGTATTTTAGTCACCGACTGTTGAGATAGACGAAGAGCACACCGCTTGGATCAAGAAATGGGAGGCGGTCTACAATGTTCCCATGATCCAAGAAGTCGGCAAAGTACGCCAACAGTGGAAAATCGCAAAATTGGCATCAACAGAGTTACCAACGCAGAGAGAGCCAGTTTACATTGTGACTCACCATTTCCACGACCCGTGGCACTTAAAACTTGTCTGTTTGCCTTATATTTACGACAACCTACCAGCGGCGAACGAGCATGCGATGACGCTCTTTGCCCATCACCACTTCAATTGTTTGCCCCGCAACCAGCATCACCTAGGGCCGGAAGAGAGTTTAGTTAGGGACAACAGCGGACTGGCTGACCGGGCTAGCTGGAACGTGGATGGGGATGGATGTTTGATACTCCAAGCCAGAAAGGACTTGCAGGAAATCAGAGTGGTCAAGCAGTCTCTACTCACAAATACCGTCGATGTTTCGGCATACCCCGATCTAGAATTATAAAGAATTCTGCAAAATCATCAGTAGACAAGCCAACGTTTTCTTTATAGGGGGGAGGGGGAGTTAATCCAGACAGAGTAATAGCCTACAAAGAAAGATACTGGCTAGCGGCATTGGGTGTCCCGAGAAAAAAAGGCATTCATTATTTGTACCGGCGAAATTGGACCGGATTTCTTACAATCACTTCGAAGTTCTATAAATACCAACGGCAAGCCGCTATTTTCATTATTTATTTCGTAACTATGGTCACTTGGTCCTCGCCACGCAACCCCTAAGCGTTACCTGGCAGGCTCTACCATCTCAATGACAAAGGCTGGGGCGTTTAATAGGTTCCCAAAAGCCATGGAAACTTAGTCAATGACATTGTTATCGCTCAGAGGGTCAGAACGGTCAGTGAGACTATTGAATTGTCAGCGAAACAAATCAGTCAATGATCCTATGTTGCCACTCACTTCTCGAGAGTAAAATTATCTTTGTTCAAAACCGTGACGGAGCCGTGGAAGGGCTGCAAGAACGACTCAGCGTCCCCATAGAACGCTGTTTTCTTTCCCTTTTCAATGATGCCAACTCCAGACCCAATAGAACAGATGAAAACGTCTCGAATCTTTTCCTTGGCGGTGATTCGAATCAGGGCGTATTGAATCTGGTCATCCTCGAATAGCCCTTTAAGATCGTCCACACCACCTTCACCAGCCGCGGCAAAGTGCACCGTACTCGGTCCAACGTAATTTAGGAGTAGCCAGCCACTTTGGGAGTTCACGTTGAAAAGAGCGGCTTGAGCCTCCCTGAGCTCAGGCTCATTGTCAAGTTTGAGTGGCATCTTGGCTGTGGCGGGTTTATTGAGCAGACTTTTAAAATGAGAAGAATCCAAGGACTTTATGGTAGATGTGTGGAAAGTGAATTTTAGAGGACTAGTTGTAGGGAATATCATCGCTATTTTATACTCGACTGGGGCGCTCTATCAATTACAGCTCAGCTGAACAGGTATGCCTCGGGCACAGTAATGTGGCCAATTATGACACAACCACCAACACTACTAGAATGACTACATGCATTGATATGAGACATGCATTGAGAAACATCATGTGATAGGTTGTCAAACCCAAAGCAACAGTGGCTGAAGTCGTGGGAATCCAACCAAATAGCCTTCAACCTTCCCGCGGACTCCACCCCAGGGTTCTATCGTGCGAGATTCTTTGCCACAGCACAAAGTGTCGCAACCAACTAGACTGAGACCTGCAGCAGACGGGACGTAGCTTGCAATATGAACCAATTGAATGCCTCGTTAGATCCGTCTATTGCACAAATTCACTTGCCGAGTGAAACAGTAGATGAAAAAAACCTGCTCAGTTACCGTGAGGCGTTTTTGCCGCTCAAGTATTGGGCGGCCATTACGTGCCGCAGCGGGGTATTGAATCATAAGCGTGATGGCGCAAAGATGCCGTGCCGTGTGCGGCGCATAGGGTGGATGGTTAGACAAAATTCAGCGTCTCATTGGAGGATGCTCATTTGTATCAATTGGCGTGACGTGTGAGGCCAACTCGATGCGCGAAAAAATAATGATTAGACACTCAATGGCCATTTGGCTACAACCCACCCAAAAATAGCCCAGCCAGATATCTGCCTCTAAGAGCAGCCGTAACAGACTTCAGATAGGCAATCTAGGCCACACTAAAAGAGCGGCACTGACAAGATGGTTGCCTTCATAAAGATCCGAGAATACCATAAAATAACGCAATAGCTTGGGTGGTCAATCGGGCCGCCGCTAGCATTTCCGTCGCCGGCTAAAACAGTATCTCACTTGGGTGGCGATATTCGCGTATCCTACAGCCTGTGACACCAAAGCTGTGTCACTTTTCCTCATAACAGGAAGAAATATTTCGATTCCACCGTATGAGCTTTTGACCACACTAGGTATTTGGCAGGGAGGATCTGTAAACCATGTTTTTCCTTGCTGGCTAGAAGCTGCAAAGATATCCGTTTGAGTGCCATCAGTCTGCACCTACGTACCAGACCCTAACATTGCCAGTAGTATTTAAATAACTTCCATTACCATTCAATCTAGGCGAGTAAAGAAGTAACTGAACTTTTCGTAAATTTCGTGATTGGTCAATGCCCGCGTCAGTGGCTCAGTTGCAAAGTTACACAGTGAAAGGGACAGCTAATCGAAGCAATAAAATGACATTAGCCATGAAAATTAGAACCTGTCGATTAATGCACCTCTATGGTATGTGCTTCGTTGTGATGATTGTAAAGTTGTGCCTTTGAGAAAAGAAACATCTCAAACCTAGTCAGTTGACTAAGGAGCAGATCATGGCAAGCTTTCCAAATCTTTGGGATGAATGCCCTCGTCCCAAACCATCAGCTGCTGACAACACCAAGTTAGTGTTGTTGATTTTACGTCATTTCAGCTCCCCGGCAGGTTAGCTACCCTACAGCAGACACTCAACTTGGGACTGGCGTTCCCTTCTTTATTGTACGAGATTATCATAAAATATTTTCACCTCAAGGTCTTTGCTACTTTTTCAACAAGATTTACAACTAGTTTCTGATTTGAAAGGCCGAATGTCCTCATCTTCAGTACCGGTGGAGGCGCCAGGCCGGTGGAGCAGTTCGTGCTAAGATTGCTGAATCTGGTATAGGGCGTGTGTGGGCCAAGTCCAGGGACGAAGATTCAACCTGTGATGGCCAAGATGTTGCTTTGTCAGGAACATGTGGTTGATGTTGGAAAGGATGGATTCATATAAGCATCAGACCACCGCGCGCCGTTAAACAATTCTTGTCAAATTGAGAGGGTGGGCCCATGTTCATGATTGACGAGTCATGACCCGGTCCATGCCGTCGATCGCAGCCTCTGCAACCCCGCTTCGCGTGCGGAGAAAGTCATCTTAACCGTGAAGAGACGAAATGGCATCAAACGGGTTCGTTTGCTCTGCAGTGCCGGTCGTCTGCGCATGTCTCAACTAGATTAGGAATAGCCTCAGCACATAGCGAACTCGGCCATCTCTCACATCTCTCCCATCTCCCCCAGGGGCCGCGCCAATCGCCGCATCTCCGAGGTCCACACGAACTGCAGCCGTAGTGCAACCCTGCGTCCGGCGACAGCTTGAAGGTCGAATTGCCCGGCGACATGTGTCGAATGCCGCAGGAACAGCGAGTCTGAATAATGTTCGGTGATGCCCAAGTGCCCAATGCAAAATGCACAATGCTACACACAGCCTCCCTGAAATCTCGTGTCCGGTCACGTGGCGGATCGTGTGTTTCAGCTGTCCATCCATCCGAGTGGGGAACTTCCCTCACCGTACATTCGCGGCTGTACGAATGAGGTGCATATCAAGAAGTCTCTGCGCTCCTTGTTCGCGAACCCCCGTCAATCATCGCCATGGCTAAGACACGCGAGCGCCATCGATCCTCGCGTCCCTCGCGGAGCAGCGCGTCGGGCACCGGCTCCGTCCAGGACGAGTCCAGGTCCGCCAGACGCCGTCGCGATGTGCCCACGCCGCCCACAGAGGACTCACCGCTGCACGGGGCTGGCGCCGTCTCGTACGACGCCGTGCCGCGCGAGAACACCAACGCTCTCAGCCGGATGTCGTTGGTCGAGGCCACCGAGCAGCAGTACGAGGACCTGTTTGAGGACATTGACACCATCGAGCACATTGTGAGGCACCATCTCAGACTCAGCGAGAACCAGGCCAGCTGTGCCGTTCTGGACCAGAAGCGTTGGACTCAGGGCGCCTTTAACATCTGCATCCCCGTCAAGGTCTCCATCGGCGATGAGGAGCCCACGACGCTCGTTTTGCGCTGCCCCAAGCCTCATTGCGTCGGCGAGGACAAGCTGGATGAGAAGATCAGAAGCGAGGTGGGAACCCACGTGTGGATGGAGCGCAAGTGTCCAGAGATCCGAATTCCTCACTTATACGGCTTTGGCTTTTCAGATGGACGTCATGTAAGTTCTCCCTCTCATCGGCGCCCCCCCAGTAACGCGATTAACACCCATGCAGTACACCCATGTGAAGCACCGTTCAATCTTTGTCCGCATTGCTCATGCAATTCGCCGATTGTTCTGGGTTTTCTCATCCAAGATGCTGTCGAGGTACACTGTGACCTCTTCAGAACACTCTATCCCGTCGGGATATATCTTGACAGAATACATTGGCCCGGAGATCGGCCAGCCCTTGTCTAGCGTTTGGGCCAGCCAGAAGGACGACAGGGAGCGAAGGAAAACGCTATTCCAGGGGTTATCCCGGATAATCCTGTCGCTAGCCCGCGTCCCCCAGCCACGTATTGGTTCGTTTCAATTTAACGACAACGGCACAGTCACGCTATCAAACCGGTACCTGTCTAGCTCAATCGCCATGGCGGAAGGCCAGGGCGTCGACAGCACAATAGACGACGACGCAAAGCACACCAACACTGATGACTTTGCCGATGGCCTCCTCCGCATGCACGAAAACCGATTCATGGCCGACATGACCGTCGTCCAGGACAAGGAAGACTGCCGACGCCACATGGCTGGCATCATGCTACTAAGATCACTCACCCACCGTTACCTCAAGCGAGAATACCGCAACGGACCCTACCTTGTCCAGCTTACCGACTTGAGCCAGGGTGACATTTTTGTCGATGACGACTGGAACGTCACTTGCTTGATGGACCTGGAATGGATCTGCTCCTTGCCGGTCGAGATGCTCAACGTGCCATACTGCATCGCTGGATGCAGCCTCGACGAACTGGTTGGTGATAAGTACTCTTTCTACGCCAAGCGCCGACGAGAGTTTGTTGCCAAGATGCGGGAGACTATCGAGGAGAACGAAGACGCTTACAAGCACCACGAGATCCCCATCGCCGACATCATTGATGAGACATGGAGGTCCAAGGGAATGTGGTTCTGGCACTGCTTGACCAATATGGGTGCTATGATTCCCGTCCTCGACGACCACCTCTCCCCCAAGGGACGTCCTTCGACCAGAACCGAGAAAGATTTGGCAGAGTTTTGGTGCGAGGATGCGGATGACATCGTGCGAAAGAAGCTCAACCAGAGGGCAGATTATGAGTAAATATCCGCCAATAAAAGAAAAGAAACAGTAAATATCCAATTATGATTTTGAGTTACGAATATAAACGCAAGAATGAATTAGACGACAGAGCTGTTCTGCTACTTTCAACAACCTTGGTATTCTTGGTCCATTGCATCTTTCGTGAAAAAAGTGGAACACCTGGCACAAGGCCAAGTTAATGCCCAATATGTCTGAATGGGGCATCATTCTCATGGGGTCTGCTTGTGGACTTGATGTACGTCATCTGTGACTGGGGCTTGTATCGTCATTGGGCCCATTAGAAGCACCGTTGCGTCTTCTGTCTAATTTAGAACACGTCCCTGTCATGCAAATGATTCCCCTGGTTATACACGTAGCCATTTCGGAGAAACGGGTGGGTCAATTCGGCTGGCGTGATCGTGACAACTTCGTACATGTAATCGGGACCGGCGGACTCCGAGAGTGGGGCCGAAAGCGGCCCAAAGGTTGACTCATGCCCAGTTGATCGGAAATCAATCGCCTGCATCGATCTGTCGTCTTTATGGATAGTTTGGGCTTGAATAAAGTGATTGAGCCTCTCGGGAATGCTTCCGACATGAAAAAAAAGCCATCTTAGGAAGCAGCCTTTGAAGTAATGTGACTTTTTTTATCTGTCTGCAATCACTCTGATCTGAGAGTTTTATTTGAAATGAATCAATTACTAGGGTATTATGTAGCTAAGCATACTTTCAAAACTTATCTTTTCCCACAACAACACTGTGAATTGCTCTCGCTACGTAGTCTACATTTGTGGTTGTTAGGCCGCAAAGCGACATCCGTCCCGATGGCAACATGTATACATGATGAATTTCTTGTAACCTTTCTACTTGATCATTTGTTAGACCTGTATAGCAGAACATTCCCGTGGCCATTGAAATGTGCTCCCATGACCCGGGCGTCTTCAATAAAACCAACGCATCGTAAAGGGCCATGCGCATGGCTCTGATACGTCCACTCATTGTTGTCAGGTCATCCGCCCAGATATTGCGCAAATCTTTGTTGGAAAGTACTGTGTTTGCGACTCTGGCGCCAAAGAGGGGAGCCATTGAAACAAGACATCTCTGAGCATCAATAAGTCGACCCAGCACCTTTTCAGTAGGCGGTGGAGCAGCCGTGCGAGACACAGCAAGATGGAGTGCCCCCACACGTTCCCCGTACAATCCCAAATTCTTGGAGAACGATTGACAAATAGCTAGTTCCATGCTGTGATACAAGAGAAAGTGTCTTATAGCCCAAGCATCGCGGTCTAGGTCCCCAGAAGCGAAGCCCTGATAAGCGGAGTCGAAAATGACAAATAGCTTCTTTTCATCGCATAGGGCAGCAATTTCTTTCCACTGTTCAATTGTGGGATCGAGACCCGTTGGGTTGTGAGCGCAGGCGTGAAGGAGGATGGCATCGTTTTCCCGAGCTTCATATCGCAGAGCATGCATCATCCCTTCAAAATCGAAGGATTTGGTGGACGCTTTGTAATACGGATACGAACGCCGAGTGACATCGGGAGCATTGTCACGCCAAATGTGATCGTGATTGACCCACGTCGGATCAGGAAGCCAGATGTTTCCCGGACGGATGTACTCTTGTGCAAAGCGGGCTATCAGACTGTTGGCACCGGTTCCGGAGACGGTTTGGATGGATGCCACCGAGTCGCCTATTTGTTCAAGGAGCTGGTCTCCAAGTACGAGACGCTTGGCGTTTTGAAGGAGTTCAGTGTTTCCGACAAGGGGCAGATACTCATGGGTGCACGATTCAATATTGAGTCTCTTTTTGGCCTGAGTATTAAGCTGGTCAGTTCAAGTCCAAGATGCAAAAGGATGTGTAAACTGCGGCGTAGCATAAACTTACCTCTGCGACAGAGTTTAACTGCCATGGCTTTCCATTGTCATCTCTGTATGCCCCGATGAGCAGATCTACCTTTTCAGCACAGGGATCTGAATCATATTTGGCAGCGAGAGCAAAAGGACCGACAGCCTTGATTGGCTTAAGAGATGAGAAGCGCGAGGCTCCACTGCGATTGAATTCTTTCTCGATGGCCATGTCGTTTAGGGAACGCCCAATTGTCTAATGAATGATGAGAAATTCAATGCCATATTTGCGACTACTTAAATATCGGAGCTCATTGTTACCATAGTTATTGGATCAACTCACACATAATGGTCGTTCGTAACTTTGGCTTCAAGTCAAGCTCGGCTATCGGTGGGTCAGAGCCTTGTCCTGCTCGGCTATCAGCGTGAGACTCGCACCACAAAACGGCGCTAGAAGCCGGGGATAGCGTCCTCGTGGCCCAGCATCAACGTCTGACTAGTGGGGACGAAGACGGACATTGACATGGGTGAAAATTGCCAGTTCGGACCGATAGTAGCCGACTCCAGCCAAGATGGAGATTCTGCTCGAGAAGTGGTTTCTGGAAACACTGATGCTTTGGGATTGCGGCGTCTGTGCTCATCAACAACCTGCGTTATCAACACGTCGCTCGACCCCTGCGCTGATCGCTGGGTGACGAATCATGCTGCCTGACGCCTGCAGCTCAATCTACGTCGGTGCTTTCGGCAATCGAAGTGGCTCCCGGTCGCGGACTGGATGCCAAACCTGTCGTCGGAGAAAGGTCAAATGCGACGAGACGAAGCCAGTATGTCGCCGATGTGCACGTCTCTCACGGCCATGCGTGTGGCCCTGGACAGAGATGCCAGAAATCCAACAAGAGGATGAGGATCAGGCCCAGAGAGATCAGTGCAGCCAATATTCCGTCGCTCCTCCACTTTCAATGGCCGCCTGTCCATCGCCCCAAACTCAAGTCTCTGCCAATTGGCGTCCATGCACATTGCTTCCAGCATCCCACTACTCGCGTTCAGGGTTATGGCTTGGTCAAAAGGATCATGAGGCTATCTTCTTTTACCGAACCATATTTGTCAGTCTCCACGATACAAAAAATCCAATATATTCTGTACCATCCATCATCTTTCAACTCGGAGCTTCGTCATCCCTCATCATGCATTCAGTTCTTGCGATTGGCAAACAGTACATGGATATATTCACGGATTCAAGACCACACGGGTATGTTGAGCTTGCCCTTGAAGCTTTACAGCATTACTGCGAAGCTATTCATATCCTCAGCCAAACCATTGCGGCCAGTTTGGCTCCTCCAGATCTGACCAGGGTACTGGCTGCCATTTGGTTGATGCTCACCTATGAAGAATCCTTTGGCGATGACGAGAGCGGCACATCACTCTGCAAGCACTTCCAAGGTGCAACTTCCATCATAGGAGCTAATCTGACGTGTCTTTTGAACATTCTAAACGGTGATAATACACATTCCACATCTGCAGACATTCTAGACCGTGACGCCCAGGGTCTTTCATACATAACTGGCCGAGTGCTGGTGCGATTGACAGTACTGGACGCCAGAGCGTCTTCATTTGGCTTGGGGGGCCAGCTAAATCAGTCACTGGCCGAATTAATGGGACTGGGTGGTTCCGAACAAACAGCAACATCTTGGTTCCATTTTCTCTCCGGAATATACGAGCAGTCAGCACGGGTATTCCAGACTACATGGGGCATGGAGTATCCCCCGTCAGAGCTTCTCTACGATGCTGAAAACGAATCTGCCTTTCAGCTGTACCGGCATTGCTCAACGTTACGCTTGGTGGTGGCGCAGATAAGGAGAAGAGGAATGGAGAGAAGTTCTCTTGTCACCGAAGCTAGCCAGATGATTGAAGCACTGCGAGAGAAATATAATGAAATTTTCTCAATAGCTGAAAGGCTACCATTGGTCTCTGATGAATTTGACGAACGCTTTTTAATGACCCTGTGTTGGGTGGTACCACAGTACCACGGCAGTGTTCTAGACTTACTAAGCGCCATCGGCATGGATCGCGCCGACCGACGACGGGTAGACGCCAGCTTTCAAATATTAAAACTAGCCAACTATGCTTGGAAGAGGGAAGGTACAAATGCTATCGCACGTGTAGCCTGGCCTTTATTTATGGTGATGCTGGATACGAAGGACTCTATTCATCAAGATTGGATCATAGATCGGTTTGAGCAGCTGAGTAGCTATGGGAAGCCATACCAGAAAGCTACCAAGTGGCTTAAATTGAGGATAGACAATCGGCTGGAGCTGATCCCCGAGAATCGGTTCGAGGACTTCTTTCTCTAGTTAAACGGAAACATCTTACGGACGAAGGGGTCTAGACCAGCGCAGCTGGCACAGGGAGCTAATAGGAACTGGATGTTGCCACGCGAGAAGGGAGAGGAGGATGTACCAGGAGAAGCAATGATAAAAGCAATATAAACAGGTGATGTTCAAATAGCTTCGTTTAGCGCTTTAGCTGAAAATAATCTAGATGAGCGTCGACTGCGGGATTTTGGTAGGAGTGAAGGGGCAACATGCTACGTAGCCATGTGTTTGCTTTTTATACTTCGCTGACGTGACTGTGACGACTGAATAAGTCTCAGACAAACTGGCCAGGTCTCCAGTTTTCTCCCAACGGTTTCATGTTTGAAGGATTACATAACCATCCAGTAAAACTTCCAGGTAGACTGCGGAGACTCTTGATCCATGTGGGTGCGACTTTAAAAGCCCTAAAGTGAAGAATTATGACTGCAAAAGTTCAGAGAGCCTCGGCTGCCTTGCGTGGGCAATTAAGCGAGGGGGTGGTGGCGCATATGATCTGTCACCTCCCACCACACCAGATTTTGAGATCTCCCCAATCACAAAACCAGGCCCGAGACTACGGCGCGTCGGTGGCATCAGCGGCAATGCCGCTATCCGATAATTGGCTGACAAACGATGCATGAGACTGTACCACCGATGGTGGTCGGTAACACAGCCAAGGGATGCTAGAAACGGCTGGGGTAATGATCTTCTGTGGCTGGGTGCTAATATCTGAGAGGCTTGGTTTAGCACGCCGAGATTGGTCATGATGCTAACCCGAGAAGTGGCCGACTGGTTATATTTGGAATAGGCCACAGGGCGACAGAATTACCTGCCAGAGGGACATCAAGGCATCTTCCGCTCTGTGAGGGTCCAGAGAGAGCCCAGAGAGAGTTCAGAAGAAGCTCTGAAACATGGACGAGGCGAGGGGAGTTGGGCGGCCGAATTGGTAGAAGGAGAGGATGAAGCTGAAAATTACGCTGAAGTGTTCCGCAGCACAACGGTTAATGGATGATCGTTTCTTATTCGATCGCAACCTCTACCCCGGTGGCAGCAAGATCGAGGCCCACAGCGGCCGTGAACTCTGCCGCTGCTCTGCTCTGCAAAGGCGATTCTTCTCCACACGCCATCATGGACGCTAGCGATATGCAGCATGATACCCTGTCACAACCCGTACGTGGCACACATGTACCAGAATCCCGAAAAAAGCAACGGGCCCTCTCCGATCAGCGAAGCGGGGTCAGCGCCATTCATAAACGTGTGCCACCGGCACTTCACATTCGCGGATCATCAACTACACTGATGCCGGGTTGAACTATGTCCATTTCCCCTCTAGTGCATCAAGATGCGGCGGCAGAACCGTTGCTGTGACCAGTGCCGCAAGGCTAAGCGTGCCTGCGATGCCCCTTCGGTGTGGGACAGGCAGCGTTTCTACGCGAGGCCTACAGTCTCTGGCGCCGATGGAGCGTCCAGAGAAGGGCCTTCTGGTCAGTGACCCCGTCGATAGCTGCATGTGTCGGCTCGCCACTCCCAGAATCGTGAGGCTAACTGTTCTACGGCCAACAGCCGAACCCGAGACTATCCCAACATCTTGCTCCAGTTGCACGCGAACGGGGAAGAATTGCACGTTCCACTGGGCCAGGAGGCAACAGAAATGCAACTCTCGATCCCAGGGATCCACTGGACGAAACAGCTACTCTTCGGAATCGAGAGCCAGTTTGCCTCACCGACCCCAACAATCTCCGCAAGCTTTCCCGGGACCACCAGCGCAACGGGCCGAGTTCTTCGAGGAAGCTTCCGTGCCCCATTCACCTTGGGTGGCAGAGGCGAGCCTGGGCCAGATACCCGAAGGCCAAAATGCGGTTTTATATGGTGCTCCTAGTGTCAATGGCACATCTTACAGGGGCGGGTTTGGGTATTCCGGATTTCCAGGAGTCGAGCCTGTGATGATCGGAAATGATTTGGATTCTGAAGCCGCCATGTTCGACGCTATCGTCATGGAAGGTTCATCAGACACCGAAACAAACTTTTCAATGCCTTCGGACTCTAACCCAAACGATCTACCGATAATTAATGCTCAGAACTTCGATTACAACACCAGCCAGCCGTATGTACCTGTCTCTAGCTCATACGGAACCTTGAGCTTGCCATCGTTTGACGAACCTCAGTTCCCTGACACCCTGGGCTTCGGGAGCATCTCAACCTACTCCATGGCTTATACCCTAGCCACCAATACCAACAAAAGCCTCATCTCCTATAATCTCATGCGCGTGTACAACGACTCATTTGAGCTGGCGCTTGCATGCTGCCTGTCACCGGAAGTGTGCCCATACGAACTCGACCAGACCCAGAAATACTCCAGAAGCGGCATTAGCTGGATGGCCTGTCACTACAAGACCCTCAGTCTCAGCAAGCAATACGATCCGAAGAAGCAGGACAACGGGGTATATCATGCAGTGTCGAAACTTGACAAGGCTGCGCGGGCAAGTGGTTTGGTCATCCTCACAAAGGAACAAGACAAGGCCGTATCCAAGGCCCTGCATTTAACCATGATGGCCTACGCTACACAGTGGGCTCAGGGCAGCCACCGTGAAATGGAGGTCTATCCGCAGAACATGCGACGAGCCACTCTGGATGACTTGAACACCGAATTCGATTACTTCCTGAACAAGACATTGTGGATGCAGGCAAAGCGAGCACTAGATGAGTGCGCGAATATCGAATGCTTCAGAATAGCGTGTGCTGAGTGGATAATGGGCCTAATCCAACGCCCGATGGATCAGAACGAGTTTACGCTCCACAGGTTCAACAGCGCCGATCACGGAGCTGAGGAATCTGTTGCGTCTCAGATCACAGACATTCTTTCAGCGGAGGGACCGCCGTTATTCACAGAGCAGGCTGCCCGGAAGGTCCACGCGCTCAAGTTTCGGTATGACACTCGTGGGGGTAGTATTCTTGATACTATAACCGGCCACCAGAGGTCGAGCTCTCTAGACGCGGAGAATTTGGGTACTTTTAACCTCGTGTATTGGATGACCGTCATGCTAGACTCGATATCATCGGCGATGTGTAGTCGGCCAATCGTCGTTTCTGACAGCGAGTGCCATCATGACCCAGAGTACCTCCAACACCCACAACGCGAGCTCTATTTCCTTGAATATCGGCCGCAGGATGCCGACTGGTGGAGCGGCGTCTTTGATCAAGGGAGCAACATCGGAAATGAATTGCGATGGCCGTGTTCAGAGGAGACGGCCATCAAGGCCTTCATTGCCGCCACACCAATCAAAGTGGTCATCTTTCGGCAGGCGTCGTATTTGCAGAGCACTCTGAGAGGAGGCCACCGTGGGGAGCCTGTTGAGAGGATCATCTCAAATGCTATAGCTCTCTGCAGACACTGGAACATGACTTACAGCGTGTTTGTTCGAACCTTTATGGACCACTACGAAGAGATTCCCGTGCAGCTGCAAATGTGGTTCATCCATGTTGTCTCATACTTTTACTACGGGACCCTGCTATTTCTTGATTTGATCGAGCTGGTCGATCAGAAGGAAGCGGGCTTTCCAAACGCCACCCAGGCTCGCCAAAGCATTGGCCTTGTCACTCGTTTGCGGCACGAGTGCGTCGCAAAGCTCTCGGACCTAGCAAGGGTCTCGACAACCACCAGTACAAACAATTTGCACTTTGCAATTGCCAAGCAGAGTCTCTTGCCGGAGCCCTGGACGGGTATGCTTATCCGAGCGTTTGCGAAAACAGCCATGATACAGCTTGATGAAATTCAAAGAGCTGCTAGGCTTGATCCCATGTCCCTCGGGGGCCTGCGAACGTCGACGATGGTAGCGCAGTGCGAAAGCTGCATCAAGGGGTTGTATTACTTGGGAAAGAAGTCAGACGTGGCACGGGCTATTCGGGGTGTTCTTTACCCTGCGCTCAGTCCATATTTGATGCAGGAGTGATTCCGTTGGCTGTGAGACGCATAGCAACCAGATATGCGGGGATGGTGCATGCGAGATGTCGATATACTTACTTTCCTTTGTATCTAAGCGCTGCATTGGTTTCTACATCTACGGCAAGTGCCGGTGATTTGATGAAGGCCAATACCCATTTTCTAGCAAGCACACCCTGGACTAGAACAATAGTGGGATACCCCGGCCACTAGGCTATGAGTTTAATTTCAGTTTCACGAATCTTTGGTCATGGTGCCTCGTGCATCAGAATACATGCTTGACGACCTTTTTTCTTGGCGTTCAGATTGCTGGGTGATAAAGGCAAGACGAGAGAATACCAAGGGCGGCCGGGCGTATTGGCTTCATTAACTGCGGCTAATGCTGGCACTGAATGTTTAAATCTCCCAAACAGTGGGAATTCATTAGAGTAGGGATGAATTTACAGACGAGCTTAGAATCTTCGAATCATGTTGTGTTTGGGTTCAATTTCGCGATTCAAAGTTGTGAACCAGGCAGTAAGAAGTGAAAAAAAAACATGTAGAATCAGACATCACCAAAAGTGAATGGGTCGTGTTTTTTGCGCGAATATCGTACGGCTGATCTTGCAATGTGAGGAGCCCTGACCTGAGACATTTGTCTTTTTTCTACGCTCACATGCCCTCCCACTAGAATGTCACCTTTTTCGCCCATAGGTTCTCGCCATTGCCACAATGCATCGCGCGCCCAATTGGGTGACGTGTAGTGCCGAATGCAGACGGCTCAGCCGCGACTATTGAGTCGAGATTCAAGCTGAATAGCCCGTTCTAGCTGGGTCGAGACAAGGGCGCATTTAGCCTGCAGCAACTATTGCCGCGTCTGGACCCATGTGGGTCAGTCTCAGTCCACGTATGCATTAGGTCGATTGCCTGGCTGAGCTGAAGCCATTTAGGTTAACAACGGGCTGGCTGAAGTCTCGACTCTCAAAAATATAAAAGTCTAGAATTCATGTGTGGTGTTGCATAGACTTTCATGTAAACATCTGGTTATTGCACCACTACCTCATAGCGTCGCCGTCTCGATTCTGATTTCTATTTTTTGTTTTTTTTTACGAGTTGTTTTACCAGCCCACCATGACTGGATACATCGCGCTTGCATACGGCCTCTACAGGCTAACAAACCGTAACGATGAGATCACAAAGCCGCAAGTCAAGGTTGACGAACCTGCGCTTCCATTAGCTCAGCCCGATCGTCACCATCCTAACGAGTCCATCATCAACGATGGCCCCTCAAGCATCAACGACCAGGAAAGAGACGTCTATGTTGCATCGCGTATCATTATGGGCGGTCGTGAGGATGCGGCTGTAGGTCGCTTCGACAAGTACATTCTGGGTGGTCTCAAGGCATATCTCACAGACGGCCTCACCGTTGCCCTAGACGATGCTCCGGATCCCACGCACCACTGGTGCGTAGTCGTTGGCGATTACCTACATCAGCTACAAGGAACAGGATTCCCAGAAGGTTGGAATTATTACACCAACGAGCGCTACACCGGGGATGAGGGCGGCTGGACCGCCTACAAGCTCGGCGTGACCAACTTTAACGACGTTGCTATTCGAAATGCCGGTATGATTACCATCAGATATTCTATTTGCATGCACCCACTAAGATAATTCCACTATAGCCTCGCATGCCATCAACGAGATGCCTGAGAAATACGATGTAATCAACAACAACTGTCAGCACTTTTCGCTCCGCTTGCTGGACAAGATTCTGCGTGATGGCCGTAGGATGCTGAAGAAGATCAACCAGACATATGGCCAAATGAAGCAAGATCCCATAATTATTCCCAAGAAGGTGATTGCCTACAAGATTGGCGAGGAGCCACCAGCCGAAGAGGAGGAGGAGAAGGCCCCTGTGCCACAAGAGAAGGTGGTTGAACCAGTCACGGTCGCAGAACCAGTGGTAGAGGAAATTGAGGGGGCCGTTTCCGTCAACGATGTAAATGACATCGTGGCGGTTATTGACAACGAGGAGGATCATTTGCAGAAGATAGACGATGCTGTCGCCATCATGATTAAGAATACGCCCACATTGAAGGAGACTGAAAAGGCTGGATAAAATAACAATCATGTAGAGTATGTTATATCTATTGGTACATGCGTCAGACAAATGAGTTTAATCGTCTTGAGGGTATGAGCCAGTCCCCATAATAACAATAAAAGATGTTTCAAGCCTACCAACCATTTACATCATCGCTAATATTCTACATTACCTCAGCTATGAAAGCGAAACTGCTCTGTCTATAGCACGCCCAGGCACGCAGGTTGAAGTCACGATAACAGAGTGTGTGTGGTGGTCAGCCAATTCTCAATGCGACGCGCCGTTGGTTTCAGATTGAATGAATCCAGGCCTAATTGTCCCATTCTCACTCTCTGTTAGCCTGCTACTCATTATGCTTATTGACTCAGCGTGGACCACAATCCCAAACTAGTGTTCATTCAATTGTGCTATAGTTTGAATTCTGCTCGTTGCTTGTGAATGTTGAAACTGAAACCGTAGTATGGAACAGATGCCATAAGTCACATTACTCTCTGATCTACTCACGTGGTCTTCGTTAATCACCTGTTACTATGAGATTTCAACCAATCAAAATATATTGTCTGTTCTACCAGCCCTCCGTTGTTCTAATGTAAGAAGTAATGCTTCTCGGTAGTGTAGAGAAGCAGACTGTGTATATTCTGCTGAGAAGATTTGTTCGTATATAAGCACATGTGCAGTATAATCTGAGAGTAGCCCAAAGTGATTCCCTAGGCATCTGGCTGCTCCTTAGCACTAGAAGCGATGTTCCATGGCTTTGTTGACAGGGGCTCCAGATTTCTCTCCAAAGAGTGTTGGAATTTAGGCCTCTTGGCCTCTAACACTGTTGGCGGCCCATGGCGGTGATAAGAGAGATGCAGTTGGATCCAGTGAATGGATTATCAACTTGGCCAGGTGGGCACTCGCAGGAGGCTCTAGCCTGGCCATTTCCGTTGAAGCAGGAGGTTGCGCAACGGCCCTTGGGATAATGACAAGAAATGGCACCGCCCTTGCAGGTGCGGAATCTGGGGTTTTGGGCTTGGACATTGGTGGCCAGCCCAATGCACAGCAGAATGGTGGCGAAAGTCTGAGAGGCAAGCATTTTGTTGATAGTTGATGGAAGGGAATGCGGTTGACAATGTCGAAAAGATATGAGAGTATTTATTTGAAAGTTTGTAATGTTGAAGGCAAAGTAGTGAAAGAGTGATGGATCTGCTTGGGAAAAGAATCATTAAGCAAGAGCATATACAGAACTTATATATCCTTTTTCGAGATGTTAAGTGAAGGCTGTGGTAAGGTTCAGAGGCTGGAATTAAAATTACAGGTCCAAATCACACATCCAAGCAACAGGTCCAAGCAACGAGCAAAACATTCCCTATCTTGCTCTGGTGAAGATTTTCGGCAGTGTTTGGAGTCGAGTCGTCACTTTCGGCCTTCAATCCATGATCACAAGATCTGCCGCGGCATAAAATCATAAAGGACTAAATACAAATTTCAAACAGTCCGTGATCAAGGTTATGTCAAAGAACAAGGCGTAAGGCGTAGGGCGTAGGGTGCTTTTTTTAGAGCTAAAAGTTAGCCTTAAATGATGTTCAAACATTACCTACCCTATATCTCTCTCTGCACAATCTGACGGTAAATATCAGTAAACCAATCAATTACCTAGCCTGATGACTTCAGTTAACGCAAATGATTCAAAGTCTCTTCAAGATATTTTGTATTCCATTAAGTCGTCTGTACTTTTTATTGCCATTTTTAAAGGTTAGGCTTGGGTTCTTCAGGCCCTTCGTTCATCATCTCGCTTCTCTAACACCAATGATGCCGGACAATTGAAAAATCTCGGCCCGAAGAGGAGTGCAGAATTCAAATTTCAAGTTTTCATTAATTATTGCGAGTTCTCGGAATAATTATGAGAACAAACACTAATTTAGGAAGTCTGTTGCCTGGAAGATGTAACAATTGAACCACGACCCTTTGGTTGTATTTTTGCAACTCGGTACATCCAACTGCTACTTCAATGCTCATGCGACCAAGTCCGGGCTTATGGTCTGCGTGACGAAGGCCTATTGGAGTATGTTAGTAGTTGCCGAGTCGTAACATGAAAGGATGAGAGGCGCAAAATTAGGGTTACACAAATTGATGTTAGATTGATGGTGCACCGCCGTTGAACTCGGCCGTGCGCAAGAGGGAATCCCAGGAGGCTCCGTTTCAGTGTAGGGCGCACACTAAAAGAAAAGCCGAGACAGGCGACCGGCATCACTTATTGGTGCGCGGCGTTAGTGCAATGAATAACCTTAATGCTTGGGCCTGTCGCCAGGACGTCTTGTTTATGTCCGTTAATTGAGCTCGGCTTTTCACCTAGGTCAAGTCGGTCTATGTATGGTAGATGAGAGGTATATATAACCTGTGATCATACCTCTGGACTTTTACTCAAACCAGCTCAATCAATCATACAACATTCGACACACTGCTTTTACTTTGTCAAGACAATCATTCTACAAGCAAATCCCTCTTTCAAAACCGCAAAATGCACGTCTACCAGACCTTGACCTCAATCATCCTTTTCCTAGGGCTAGCTACCAATGCTGCAGCTCAAAGCCAGGAAAGGAGGTGCCCTTGGGGTGGAATTTCTTGTGAATACCCCAAGGGCCGTTGCGCAGTTGAGTGCAACCCAAACTTCGGCTGCCGTTGCCCACCTGGGCAACCCGATAACCCGTTCACTGGGTCCAAGTGTATCACTCAGTGGCAAGCCCAACTCCGTCAGAATTGCAAGACTTAAATCTGGCTACCATCACCTCCGGGTGGCTGGTACCACCAAACTCCAAGCAGCCAAGGAGTTGCAATTTTCAGGGAAGACAGAACCCTTGAGAGCAGCCAGCATGGGCCGCGTGCATTCATCATGATGAAACTGGGTCAAATTGTGCTTTAGTGGGATCTGTTGGAAGGTTCACTGAGTGGGCTAGTTTGTTTGACAACGGGAGAGAATTAGCAAGGGGATATTTGGGAGGGGATGAACAAGGCTACACTCATTAGAAGCCATAACGGGGCCCAAATTAGTTTAGTCTTCAATACAATCTATTGGCTTGACTGGAGGTTCAGTACTAGCTCTCTCCCAGTATGGAAAGTAAAGCATTTTGGTGTAAGTTGTGATCCGGATTATGTATCAAGGCATTTGAATAAGGATTTTCTTATCGAATTGCAAGCCCTTTTAGTTACAGGATAACTAGATAGTATACTTGGTAATGTTATCGATGCTTCAGTTCTCCAAGTTTCCAGGGTACTGTAGCGCAGGACTTTTATACACATGATACCCAAGATTAGTCTATTAATACTGGGTTACGACCAAGAAAACCATGAAGGCAAAGACCATGAAACCATTAAATTTCACTCCGCCAGCAGCTGCATCACTTGATTCCGTTTCTCGTGTTATCTCCGGTAGAGTGACTGACGCTCCGCCATATCCACGCACAGTCGAAGTGATGGGCTTGTGTGATGCCGTAGTGTAGCTCATGTCGATTGATTCTGTATCTGTTGCCGTCGCGAAAGTGACTGTCGGGATCTCAATTGTTTTGTTGCGTGCACTTTGCTGTGAAGCTATGCTGGATGGCATAGGTGCGACGGTGACGCCATCGTCGATGCAAGTTTGTGAGTTTATTACGGTACTGTCGTCTACACTGCCTTCCATGGCCATGATGCAATAGAGACACCTATCTAGGAATCAGAATTATATATCGAACAGTGATTTCATAACGCACTCTTGCATTGTTGGGACATATCCTGACTCGCATATGCACTGGTAATATTTGGCACCTGGCGCGTTTGCTTTGCAGGCGTCGTCTAGGTCCCAGGCGTTTTTACAAATTGACCCTGTGCCTCGACAATACTCATACTCGGGGCCAAAGCCCGAGCCATTATCGTCATCTTGTGCCAAGGAGAGAACAATGAGAAGCGAAAGAAACGCCATCCATAATAGAGGTCGTTGTGTCATTTTGGGAACGTGACGGTTCCGAGCTGCCCGGTTCAAGTGGGCGCCCAACCTGGTTTGAGGTTTTAAAAGCACGTCAATTTTTCACAGTACCTCAAGGTGCATAATATCAGGGATTAGCAATCATGGTAAGCGCTTGTCCAGGAGTGCGCCGGCACGACAATTTCCGGCCTGTTCAGTCATCCTTCCGGCAGGGATTTGCCGCACAAGAAGGGCCATAGTTCCTTGGCATGGGGTTATTTCAGCCCTGGCTCTGGGGTCCTTGCAGGGGTTGTTATGCTTATGTAGCCGACACATGAGAGATGCCAAGCCGTGATTGGGCGGGTAAAATGCATGGGGCACTCTAAAAGCTGCGCCTTGACAACTTGTCAGAGAGGGTTACATGGGAGTTGAATGTTGAGCCATCTGGGCACTCTGCAGAAGGCCTTGGCATCTCGCAGAGGGCGCTATAATTTGCTCTACAGGTCAGGGTTGAATCAAGGTGCACCCGTGGATCCTTCAATAAGCGAGGCCAGCCTCAGTGGCCTTGGTTTTTTCTCGCCAGTTTCCGAGACTCAAAACAGACGACAAGTCGATTTTGGGGCATCTCATATTGACTCAGAGCCTTGCAGTCATAGTCATGGTTGAGCTGACTACGGGTTATGTTGCCGGTATCATTGCCTTTGGCATCTTAGTTGGTGAGTTTGCGTCACATTGCCAGAAGGTGCACATTGATTGCTAAATCACTGCTTGCCAGCCCAGCTCTGGTGTCCGACTGCCATAACCTTCATTCTTGCCGGGCAGTTGAAAGATCGAGAAACAGCCGCCACATGGTCAGTACGAACCGAAATGCAACTCTGTTAATTATATCTGATGCATTCAGGACCGTGGCTGGGAAGTCATTGCAGAGCTCCTTCTGGCCATTGCTACGCCAAGATGATACGACTAAGACGCGTGGTGTTCGTCGATCAATCTTTTGGACTACACTGATAATTCCCTGGATTGCTGTCCTGGTGTCCGTTGCAGGTGTCATCACTCCTTTGGGTCTCTATGAGCGCGATGAACCAAGCAACGACCCCACCGATGCTGCCTTCAAATACGTCCCAGACTCGAGCGCATTTTTCTCAGGTACCTCGGTTCGTCGTGGGCTGCCATTTACGCGCACATGTACCTACCCAAGTACCAGCCTCTGCAACGCCCCATGTCCATACACAGAAGATATAGAGGTGTATGTGGATGATGGGTTGTCAGTCAACTGCTCTTCTAGAAATGCCAACAACACTGTTCCCAATATTCTTCTTGACATCTACACTAGTGGGACAAAGGGTCGGAAGACGACTGTATCAAACTACTTTGACATTGGATGGCGGCAGTTGACTACCCAATACAATCGCGAACTGAACAATGGAACACCCTCCGCTTCTGGCTCGTTCCGGTTCCTTGAGTCTTCGGCACTAGAAGACAAGGTCCGGCCCGTCGAAGGTTTGTTGATTGATGCAAAAAACGGAATGATTGGTCTGAGAAACCACACACTTCCGGTAGGGCATAACAAAGGTGTTACATGGTCGGAAGATCTCTTATTCCTCGAGCCAGAAGTTCAGTGCGTGGATACGAATACAACTGTTGATTTTACGATTTCCGTCGGAAATGCAGGGCTCTCTGGATCTACGATAGAAGTGGCAAAGATTGTTTTGACCGACCGTGGCGGGTTTATCAACATCAACAAGACCGATCCCGCTCACGACCAACGGAACGGCGTCAACAAGCCAGATCTCTGGATGCGTGCATACCAATCAGCATGGTATGCAAATAAAGCCACCATGCTCTTTATGAACATCACAGATCCAACGTCAAGGAGCAACCAAACCCGGCTTTTCTCCCGAATTGACTCGAAAATGAACAAGAGCTACACGATACACAACGATGACGAGTTCAAGTCCAGTTATAAGGCGCTCGGTCTGATCGATTCCTTTAGCGACCTCGTCATAGATCAATCAGTAGCAGACGAAAATGACCAGCTCTACCCCAACCCTTACAGCATCAATTCAACCCATTTTGACATTGGAAGTAAGTATGGAGTCGGATATACCATGGCTCGCTAATCTCGATGCTGACGATTATTCGAAGAGGATCTTTGTATTGGGACGGCGTACGATGCGCCGGTCAAGTTAAACAATACTTACGTGGCATGCAACATGATCCGAGGCATCCCCAAGCGCCTCAACGATGGCCCCGGAGCCATTTTTGAAGATGGCAGCGAATGGTCCTCGCGATTGTACTCGTGCGCATCCGCTGTCAAGGCCACGATAAAGACCGTCATCTTCTTTCACAATGGCACCGGACAGGATCTCGAGAATCTTGTTACCCAAAAAATTGAAGACAAAAAGTACGACAGCGAGGACAAGATGCCATTGTGGGGCATCGAAGATTGGTTCTACAACCTCGCTCAGTTCAACCCCATCTGGGGCATCTTGGATCCGGCTTACAAGGGATTCCATAACATCTCTACCATCCAAGCTCCATCGCTGTACTTGATCGGGTACGGCGGTCAAAATGGGGTTTTGAGCGCTGATGCGCCCATGATGAACCTTCCAGGGTCCATCGTTCCCATCAATGCCATGCAAACCATTGCTTGGTACACGACAAACCTCAATGGAAATACAGCGCCTCTCGATTTCGTCGCCAAAAACAGCCTGAGTCTGTGGATGAAGTGGGGGCGGCTTTCAGAATCGGCGGGCACCGTCTCCACCATCATGAAGCTACTATGGACCGATGTTGCCGCGTCGGCGCTTGTTGGGACCAAGGGTGTTCTCGGGCCTGAGAACAACGACCCAGGTGACGCTGCCAACCTTGATGTGCTGTTGACTGTCCACAAAATCAAGTATCACTGGGCTTTCTCCATCCCTGCCTTCTTGGTTATACTTTGCATGCTTGGGACTTTAATCTTTGCAATCGTAACGGTTGTAACGCGTCGGTCTAATTTGCGCGTCTTGGACCAGCGACTAAGGCAGGTCGCCGTTGGGCGTATCCTGACCACCGTGTTCTATCCCGATTCGAGTGATTTCGCCATGTCAGCGAAAACATGGAGCAAAAACAATGCCGACACGCAGGTGGAAATGGCCGAAGGGTATCCCAAAAAGGGCGCAGAATCGCATGTCGATGACAGTACAACACCGATGGCTGAGACACGAGAGGCGCAGTCCCAAGAGTATTACCCGTTAACGTCCAATGCCCAAGGGCTGCACCTTGCGCCCCCAGAGCGGGTCGACAGACGTCAGAGTGTCTCACCGCCAACGCCCGTCTAAATCCACCACTTGGTGTTGTACGTCGAATATGCCACCGGGACGACGGATGATGACTATTTTTATTTAATGCCAAGTCCCTGGAACATCGAAAATTAACCTTTATTCCTCCGTTGCGAATCAGTGCCAAGTCTCGAGTGCCCACACGCCCCATCTTTTCGGACGAATATCCGAGCCGTGCATAATTGCACACGCTAGCGCGACAGCTGAAGGCAACCCTGTCGCTTCACACACACACGCTGACAACACCAAACATGGCGGGAATTCGGCTGTTGCCGGTTTGGGTGCATGAGCTAACTGGAGCTCGGCACAAGGCATACATGCGAGTTCATGGCTGAATTCCTCACAATCGGAAACAACCGTGGAGAGATAAATGATGACAAATGCAGAACTTTCCAAACCAAGACATGGAGGAGAACACCGCTATCAAGTGAAGATGAGAATTATGCAATGATGCATAGGTGTACTGTGTACTATTATATTATACGTGCATTAGAATAACGACATTTATTTCCCAATCACCCACGAACTACCGCTCATTGCCAAGATGACAATTATTTGTACCTTCTTACCCTAGATTTATGTCCCCTCCAAACCCTTTGGCCCGACCACGTGAAATAACATATCAAAACATTAAACTATAAATATCTCTTTATTAATAAAATCCCGCCAAATTTCTACTGAGATGGATCATTTGCGGTATTACACGTGAATATGAAAGCAAACTTAGTTATGAAAAGGACCACTCGATGCATCAAAGCATAACCCGGCTCACCTAAAAACAATGCCTCCTTTTCCACAGCCATGAATAATTATGATTAACTGCACTGAAAAGAGTCGTGCCATATGGTATCAGTCAAGGAGGCGTTCTGAAATTGGCAGTGTCGGCGAAACACATCAAGCCACTGACTATTCTGCCTGTTTGTCAAGGCGGTATGGCAGATCATTTCCATATACAGCGTAAATGAGCTACTCCCATTTCGAGTGGACCATTCGTATTCGATAGCCCGGCCGTTTCGAAATGCCCTTACCAAGACATTACAAGACAAAGACAAACGCTAAATCAGCCCTTTTGACCAGCTGTACAAGTATGTGGCTGGTCACAAGGCACAGGCATTCTTCGTGTAGCCGTTGGAGACTCCACCTGCCGTGTCTAACGGCAATTTAACCACCACGGCAGAGCTAGCGTCATTGGGCACAACTACCGAGTCCAGACGAAGGCGCTTCCCCACATGGGTGCTGAGTAAACGGCTGACCGAGCTGTTAGCTATGCTTCGCACAGACAACTGACCGAAGTATGTACTTGGATATCTTCAAAGAGACTTCTATAACTAAGCTCCACGAGCCCTGATGAGATTAAATCTCTATCCTTCTATACCACACACTCTCACTCTACACTGTCCAATCATCTTCAGATTCCAATCCTCAATATGAAGGTCGCTGCTCTTCTTTCTCTCGCCGCCGTTGCGCAGGCAATCACCATTACCGTCTACGAGAACCAGAGCGGCCAAGCCGGACAGTTCCAGTCATTCGATACTCCCTCCGCTACCTGCAGTAAGAATATCAATGCATTATGTCTGTAAGGCATCTCTTGTGTGTACTAATGTGGTCAACCACCAGGAAACTTCAACGGAGCCAACTCGTACTGGAATGACAAGATCAGCCGAGTTCAAATCCCCGCAAACGTTAAATGCCAGTTCTGGGAGTGAGTGATATTAAATAATATTACTTGATCATCAAGAAAGAAACCACTAATGCCTTTTCCAGTGACCTCGATTGCAAGGGCGCCAGCTTGGTGGTTCCGGCCAGTGGCAGCGGTGTTGATTCCAACATCCCCCAGAACCACAACGATAAGATCAGCTCTTTCGCTTGCTACCAGTAAGCTCGAAGTGTTCTTTACTTGACCTTGGGCTACCTATCCTGTAATATTACACTGGGGTGTAATATGGGTCAATTTGCATAGGGTGGAGCTGCTGCTCCGGCGTCACTTTAGTTATAATTGAGACAAAGGCCTTTTATTTGACCCACTTGTGCGCTTGACTCGTTGATTCTACGCAATAGCGTATGTGACTAAAACCTAACTATATAATTTGATACTCCTACTTAGAAGTCTATATCATGTCCTTCTACCCATTGTTTACACTGTAGGTAGAGCATGTCATGCTTCTGTCCGTTTATGTTGGACCCGTCGCGACGGTGGCCTGGCATATCTAGTTGTGGTGTCGCCCCTGTCAATCGGCGCTGGCAGTATGCTAAAAACCTATATCCGACTGGGTACTTTTCAAGTTCCTGTTCATCCAAAACCGGGACCTTTCTAGGATTTACTGGTATGAGCTTGTCCTTTTCGTACCAGTGCCGAACATATCTGGCACCCCAGTTACCATCTACCTTTTCCCAGAAGAAGGCAAACCGGCAGTCGCTCTCGGCATCCACCTCGCAGCCTTCCAAGTTAAACCTTTGGGTAATTGTGGCTTTGAGCTTTGTTACAGCGCGAGTGGCGCCGACGTCAACATCAGTGGTAGCACCGTGGCACCTATGCATCTGTTTTGTCTTGATAAACGCTGCAAAACCCCCTAGGTATGCGAGCTAGACTTACTATGAATGCTCCTTTATCCATTCCATCCATTGATGCCTGAATGAAGCTTTCGTAATTTATCCGACCCGACCATGTGGTGTAAACGTAAGCTCCAGGATGGAAAATTGATGCAAAGTTCTCCCATTCGCAGGCATCTCTGCGCCACCAAGAAACGTTAGTAACTGGTCTTGTGTGCTAGAGTATGGCCCAAGTGTATTCAAATCACCTGTACATCGGCCAGCCTTCAGCCAGCTCTCGTAACTTGAATCGCTCTATGGCCAGGTTATTTGGGCCGTTATTTCGGATCGCAGAAGATGGCAAATAGCCTTTTGGCAGACTATGTAGATCGGGCATGACGGACGTTCAAGTGAGTTTGTAATGTGGATGAAGGAAAATGGGATAAAAAGGCGGCTAGTGTTAGGGAGTGATTGTGTCGCTTCCTGTCCGATAGTATCGATTTTGCATCTATAATTTTAATCACTGGCTGCAGCAGTGAATGAAGAGACCTATAGACTGTAACAGACTGCGCAGTTATCTAATTCTTGATGGACGACTCGGGTTTCTTGTCTCTTACGCGTCTGTGGGGTTTGCATTGGAACGCCCTCGAACCGACCCTTTCACCAGTGCTAGTGGTGTCGCGCTACCGGGGGTATGTCGGAGTCGTCCCGAGGGCAAACGTCTGGCGAAAATTGCAAAACATCTGCGATCTGGCCGTTGCATCCATTCACCTACATTTGTGGAAAACAACTACCGGTGTCTAGCGCGTCATTTGACTGGGAGAACTTGATTAAAAACCCAATCGGATTTAAATCAATCAACCAAGGCGTAAATCAAATCCAGCGAATGTGTATGGCCATAGATCACCCACCATGACCTGGGCCGAGTTGGTGACACACCACTTAGCATTGACGAAGGGTGTGCTGGATAAGCCGATGTACCCCCGCCTTGTGCCTGTGTCTCATCTTAATGACCACTACGTTTGTAAACAAGTCTCGGCGTGATGACTAACATGAAATTTGCACACCGTCCGCAAGCTTCATACGAGGAACAAACTCTTAGTTAGATCCAGCCTCGGCTCGATGGAGTGAATTGACTGAAAGGCTACTTGGTGGGCGAAATGGTGCCTAGTACGTATAAATTATGCCAAGAACTCTGTCATATGTTGAGTTTTGATTTTAATTGTGATTCAGTTGGTCCCGAGTAATTCCAGACAGAAGGGCGTGACAAATTGAATAACGAAAGACCTTAGCAGTAGACTGCATTGACTTGATGTTCCGCCAAACAGGAAGATTCCTTTACGAAATGTCGCACGACAGGCTGGTAAAATAATAAAGGCTGATAGAACATGTGCTACTATACGCGAGATCTTCTACCAAGCTATTTATTGTGCCTTTGGATGCTGATTGACAATAATGGCTTTCGTCTGTAAAAACTCGTCCAGTCCCCAGTGACCACCGAAGCGACCCCATCCGCTATTCTTTGTTCCTCCATGAGGTAAATGGACTTCATCGTGGACTGTGGAGCCGTTTACATGCACAGCTCCCGACACAATCCTCTTGGCTAGCTCCACGGCCCTGACATTTGGTTCAGTCATAATGGCCGCCGATAAACCGTATTCGCACTCATTCACTGCATCAATGGCTTCATCAACATGGTCAAATGTGGAAATGCCAACAACGGGGCCAAATGATTCCTGCCACCAAAAATCCATGTCTCGCGTGATGCCCTCCAGAAGAACACCAGGTTGACCATCTTCACCGAGTGTTGGCAATGTTGATATGACCCTTGCGCCCTTAGCTTTTGCATCATTCACCAATGCTTCCACACGGTCCGCGCCGCGACGATTGATTGGCTTTTGGAGGTTCGCAGCTGCCGTCGATAGTTTACGTCGGAGAATCTCAACAAAACTCGATGCAACTTGGGATGAAACCAAAACGATATCAGTCGACATACAGATTTGGCCATTCTATCAGGTAATATAGAGTCAGCAACGAATATTACTAAGTTCGTGAATCATGATCTCGATATCGGTACTCACGTTCAGAAATGCGCCATCGAGCACTTCATCGGCGGCGTACTCGAGATTGGCGTCCTCAAGAACAATCGAGAAGTTTTTACCACCAAGCTCCAAGAGTACGGGCTTGAGATACTCCGCTGCACGTTTGGCAATATGGCGGCCTACCGCCGTTGATCCTGTAAAATTGCATTTGCGAACGGCCTTTTGGGAGATGAGTGTTTCAAAAATCTCAGCTGCATCCTTTGGGTCGTGGAGGAGAAAGTTGAGAACGCCAGGCGGAAACCCAGCTTCACGAAAGATCGATGCGATGAAATAATGCGTTCGGGGACTAAACTCCGAGCCCTTGGAGTATTTGGTCAGCCCTCATTGAAAGAAGACACGTTCAACAGCTCGCTTACCTTGAGGATGACGGTATTGCCAGCAGCCAGCGCCGATGCAACAGCACGCACTGACAGGATAGCGGGCGCATTCCACGGCGCAATTGCCAAAACTACACCCAAAGGATCTTTGGTGATGACCGCGTGAGCATTGGAGGCGTTGACCGGAGGTGAAATGGCGGACAAAACGCCCGATGTTACAACACTAGCAATCTGCTCCACCATCTCGATTGCCACCCTCGTGTTGAATTGTGACCATCTCTTCCCGCAAGATATTTCTTCCTCAATGATAGTGCCGAGCTCAGTCTTACACTCACGAAGAAGCTTAGATGGCATTGTCAATATGTGTTCTCATGCGTGTATCAAATTAATTGATGGAATTGTACCTCGGCCGTTTTCAAGAATAATTTCCTCCTTTCTCGAATATCTGTATGCTTCCAACTCTCAAGTGCCCTGGAGGATGAGGCAACCGCCTGAAGACATAGCTCTTCCGTGGCGCCCTGGGCCCTCCAAGGTACCAGCTTGGGCTTGTCTGGGTTTGGAATGAAGGTGGCATTCCCGTTCTCAAGGATTACATCCTTGCCGTCAATGATCAACGGCACTAGATTGTCAGTCATTTTGGGTGATGTATTACACTTACGAATCTGAGAGAGCCAATTGGACGTAAAACTCTTGGGGAAATAGCTTAATGATTATACTCTAACTTTACCGTGCTTTTGCATACACAAGTTGACTCTTAAGTAAAAAGTCAATCGCACTATGGTTGACGACCTTGTGCTACTCCTCTCCCACAGCTTTTGGGTGTTTAGCACGGGTGTCGTACAACTACAATGGGCCCGGTAGAACCGCCCGATATATACGCGACACTCACGCGAATGCAGTAGAATCAGCAATCGTCTCTGCGGTTATACTGTGACGTCAGTCTCAAAAATTTGCAGGTCTCCCCCCGGTATCCTACCTAGCCCCATGGTTCCCCACAGCTAAAAGAAACATATTTCCATCCCGATTCGTAAGCGGCGACTCTGTCGACAACACTCGCCGCATAATTCTGGTTCTCACCTTAAAAGAATTGTTTAATGATTCTATTTTTTCACGTGGGGCGCTCAGTCCCTTTCTATCGCCCGGAACTAGCAGGCGAATCTACCAACCTTTTGTTAAATGTGTGGAAGAAATGAATATGCAAGGAAATTAAATTTCGTTGTCACGCCCCGCCTCGGTGTCGTTCTTTTTAGATGCATCGTCTTCTGAAGTAAATTACACACAGACGAAAAGAAGGCGATAGCGCATAACCACTAACTGGCACAGATACAAAGTAGCAACTTGACATTCGTTGACACGACAACTAAAAAGGCTCTACATAGAACCACTATTTGGAGGAAGGGCTTTATTTACAAATGCATACTTATTTGCAGACATGTGTGAAAAAGCAGAACTATAAATGATGTGTGCTGTCTGTAATCACCCAGCACTTACTACATGACTTTATCGAGATAGTCGAACGGGTTGGCCAATAAGATCATCATAGTTCTTCGGAGCTCCTGTCCCGAACTGGCGCAAAATGTCTGGGGTGACACCCGAATAATCCACCAATGGCTTCCTTCTGGGAAACTGATTACCGTCGACCTTTGAGAAAAAAGCAATTAGTTCCAGTGCTAAAATTATTGTCAGAAGCTCTTTAATACTTACCCAGGACCCGTGGACCCCCTCCCTAAGTCTGAAGGGCAACTCGATGACGCTGACTGGCCCCTGGGTGATGTCAGTAGTATCCAGTATCACAAGAGCAGCGAGCGTTGTTTTGCTGTCTCTGGTGCACACGACTAGGTAGCCATCGCCCTCGGGGGACGATGGACTGCGAGGAACAAAGCAAGGCTCGCCTGTCAAAACCCCATCCCCTGCTATCCAATTCTTGGTTTCACCTGTGGCAGTATTGATATGAAGGATGCCATTGAAGCCATGTTCTCCAGAGGAAGCCGCAAATGCATTTTTGTAGGGCTTAGTTTGATACCTGTCATCGCACCTGGCCATTTCACCAGGCAGATCTGACAGCACGACAGGGTCCTCCATTTCAGTACTTTCGGCCTTTGGATCAATTTTGAACCTAACAAACTTTCCAATGGGTTGACGACCCGGCATTCCGGCATCAAGTTCCGGATGCATATTAGGAAATACTCCAAGGGCATCAGCATCAGTGAGAAATGTGTCCATATAGATGCACCCGTCTTCGCCCTCAAAATGGTTGGCAAAATGTCCCCAGAAGTGGTTCTTGAGGCTTGTGTAGACCTTCACATCCTCTGGCTTAGGGTTGTAGCGTGGTAGAACGACAAACCTATTGGGCTATGACAAGTTAACATGGTATGTCGCAAAGGAAGGCACAAGCTGTAGCGACTATACTGACCAGGAACCTATTGAACCGGAAATGGGTTCCAGCTTCATTTTTCATGTAATCAATGTCGGTTTCGAATGGGGTCATGCCGAAGATGACATAGCTAAAACCTTGCATTAGAGATGGTGTCGACAAAACATACTCAACAGCTCATACTTATCTGTCGCGGCCATCTCGTGAGTCCATGACACCTGTGGGGTCTTGACCCAACACTCGTCAATTTTAACACCATCTTTGTTAAATCTATAGTATACGAGATCGTTGGTGCTGTATAGTGTAAGTGTAAATGTCTTGATCCGAAATGTATTGTCTTACCCAAGTCCTGATGCCTCCATGCCGTATGCCATCATTTCACCCGTTACGTGGTCGAACTTGGGATGCGCGGTAAAGGTCAGCGAATTGAGCTGCTTATCAAAGTCGTAGATTCCTGTAGGGGATTAGTCAAGGAAAGCAATACAGTGTCGTAGAAATTGCATACCGATTGTGTCCAATGTATCGGGGTCCATCGCGATAGGTGGACTGTCCTCCTTGGTCGCGAGGAGAATTCCTTGCCAATAGTGAATATGCGTATTTCCAGTAGATTGAACCATGTCCGCAACCCTCTCATCTGCAGAAAATGGATTTCTATAAGTGCCAAACAGAGGCTTTCTAGCCGCACGCTCCAAGACATATCTCGGGGTTCGCACAAATTTCTGCTTAAAGTCGCAAACACCGTTCGAAATCCTCCACGCGTCAATAGCACCATCGCCATTGATCCATATGTCTTTCCCGTTGCGATTGGCGTAGATGGAGTCGCAGATGACACGGTAAAAAGTTCCGTCTAGGTCAGAAGGAATTGTGCCATGGACGACGCAAGAGGCAACCTCGGCGTCAAAACGCGTAGGGAAGTTGACAGGAGCTGAAGCCATTCTATCTGCCTTTGCGTATTCAAACTCTTCCCCAACGGGAAGAGCGTCTAGCTTGGCTGGAACGCTTGCCGAAGGTTGAGACTCCGTAACCTTCAGATTGTGAAGTCTCTTCGACGACTCCATCTTGGAGCTTTGACCGATTCGCGTGGATGCCATTCTTAGCAATATGGTGTTTGGTGTGATGGTAGATTGGATTTTGCAGATACGAGGAGATCTACAGAAAGTCATTGTCTCTTAGCTACTTATTGACTTTACAAAACGCTCCCTTGGGCTATACAACTGCGCTTAGACCTAGGCTACCGATGTTGCCCCGGACTATAGCTACGTGTGGGGTAGGATGGTGCCTTACCCCGCGATCTATTTGTATGGTCCCGGACAGATTGCAAAGATCAGTGTGGGAAGCTCGGGAGGATCGGGTAGCTCCCCGCAAAGGCTAGTATAGGTCATACTTTGTAAGTTCTTCGGGATTCGGGGTTGTGTCATGAGGTGTGTGTGTCGCGAGGGTTCCCAACTCCCCATCATAGTGGTCTTAAATGAAAAGCTCTGGAGCTCTCTGTTCTTCCGCATTCTAACATAATCTTTTGATGAATTTCACATTTTTCCCTAAAATGTACAGAGACAAGTTCCTCCCAAACATGGCACTTGATGGCTGGGAGAAAGTCCTGCCTGCTGTGGTACTGTTGCCCGTTTCTATCGTGACCTATTTTATCATCCAGTTAATGTTGAGCCCATTACACCACTTCCCGGGGCCATTCCTTGCAAGGTTTACGAAATTATGGTATGCCAGACATATCCGTCGTGGAACATTCCATTTGAAGGATGTTGAGTTGCACCGAACTTACGGTTGGTCAAGTAGCCACAAAGCAAAACCGTGTGTCTTCTTACTAAGCGGCATAGGACCTGTGGTCAGGATTGGACCCAGCGAATACAGCATTGACGACCCAGACAGTGTCAAAACTTTGTATGGTGCCGGTTCGAAATTCATCAAAGGTGATTGGTACTATGCCTCATCCTCCCCACACTTTGAGCACTTGAACCTATTTGCGCTCCGTGATCAAAAGACACATTCATCACTGAGGAAGAGCCTCTCGCGTTTCTATACAATGTCAAATGTCGTCAACTATGAAGGGTTCGTAGATCGAAATCTTGCCATCTTCTGCGATCGGCTCGGACAATTCGCCCAAACAAATGAAGTTTTCGATTTCGGGCACTGGCTACAATGCCTAGCTTTCGATGTCATTACCGAGATCACAGTGAGTCAGCATAACATGCATCAGCAAATAGCTAACATGCCTGAAGTTTGGGCGTCCGTTCGGCTTTTTAGAGAAGGGTGAGGACATCGATGACCTAGTACAGAGCTTGGAAAGCATCCAGAAATACAGCGCAGTAGCGGGCGTTTTCCCATCCCTCCATTACTTTCTTTCTGGAGTTTTGGGATATGATGTAACCGCGGCTATTCCTCGTTTCGCTATCAAGCACATCCAGAAACGACAAGCATTAGGGCCACCCGAAAACGCAGCAAGCTCGACTGACTTTCTAACCATCTTCTTAGACATGGTTGAGAATGAGAATGCATCTGGAGGTTTCTCGCGCGAGCATATTGTCGCTTCATGCGGAATGAATGTTACAGCGGGGAGCGACACAACTAGCATCAGTCTTTGCTCGGCATTCTACTATCTCGCAAAGCACCCGGAGTCCGTCAGCAAAATCTTGTCCGAAATCGACGCAGTATATCCTGATAGACCTAGGTCAGAGTTTCTGATATTCAAGGAAGCGCAGGCATTACCTTACTTACAGGCTGTCATTAAGGAAGCCTTGCGTCTGCACCCTGCCACCGGCCTTCCACTTGCCCGTAAGGTACCTAAGGGTGGGGTCAGTATCCTGGGCACATATTTTCAAGAAGGGGTAAGTTGATCATCGATTTGTTTTGTGAGATAGTTGGCTAATTGAACCAAAAGACTACTGTAGGGATAAACCCATGGGTCGCGCATAACAATCGGGCGGTATTTGGTGAAGATGCACATTTATTTCGACCTGAACGTTGGACTGAATCCGACGTGGACACAGTCACTCGTATGGAAAGATATTGGATTCCTTTCGGGTCGGGTTCAAGAACGTGCATTGGCAAAAATATCAGTCTGCTCGAGATTTCCAAAGTTATCCCAGAAATACTTCGAAGGTTTGACATACACCTGGTGGAAACATCAGAACAGGAGTTTTCCAGCACAGAATGCGACTGGTTCGTAAAACCAAAGGCGTTGAAGGTTACTGTAAAAAGACGAGAGTAGCAAGAAATCAACAAGATGGGCTTGTATGAAATAAATATCGTGAAGATGGTTACTCTTGACATGTTAGAAGCTCTCTACATTTGACTTCACATCATAAAAGGAAAGCTCACTGAAACTACTTGAAATGATTTACCATTACATCGTAGGAGGTAATTGTAGAGATAGGATCAGGCGTATTGTTAATAATTCAAATTGGCAATGGACTCACAAATTCAGGGTCGTATAGAAGATGGAATCACTACTAGCTGGCGACCAAGTGGCTGTCACGGTACTTGAGTATCCATGGGCTCAGATGATGACGTGTGTCTGGGGTTTCGGAGTTTACACAAACCGCTGACAAATCAGGGATGGTAACTAGGTGTCTCCTGCCAGGTTACCAGATTAATCACGAGCATTTTAGTTGTTACTAGCTGCAAGACTTAGCTGCTACGGCAGCGAATCGGCAGTCTAAGTTGGATAAATACTAATTGCATCAAAGCATGTACCCCGACCTATTACTGACGCGCTATTCCATGTTTTTACCGGTTTAGCCAACGCTACGGAACTTCGGAGACAGGAGACATGGCTTAACTCCGACTAAACAGCTGAGTGCCAGAAAGGCGGGGAACAAATTGGTCTTCTTTATCTTTTTATCCATAGAATAGATAATGGATGGAATAAATATGCCCCAGACGCCACTCTCCAAAGATTTCTATACAAAATTAGAGACCTTTTTTTACCATTGGTCTTACATCTTTGACTTCCCCAAATCCTCAAATACTCGCAGCATGTCTAATCCTACTTGTTTCCGAGGTGTATACAAGACACTGGGCAGGCAAGAAATAGATGCAGATATTTACTTGCCCGCTGGTGCAAGTAGTAAGGATAATGGGCGTTGCCCGGTTCGTACGTGACCGCTACTGGCTCGTGCAGAGAATGCGTAACTGACTTGTGAAGTCCTAAACTTTCATGGAGGAGCTTTTATGCTCGGCTCCTCTAAGATGGTCAATAGGGATCAGATCAATGACTGCTTGCGGCGTGGATGGATTGTCGTGGTCCCGAATCATCGCTTATGTCCTCAAGTTAATCTCATAGAAGGCCCCGTCCAAGACGCACGCGATGTTCTTTCGTGGATCTATGACGGAGGATTACAAGCCGCTATTTCCTCCCAGGAAAGTGCTGGGTACATCGTTGATCTTGACTATGTGTTCGCTTTTGGAACATCTTCTGGTGGAACACTAGCCTTGTGTCTGGTGAGTTTTATTGCTGAGGTGACAAATGGAGAAACCGAAATGTGGAAAACTTATCAACAGTCTTTGAACTAGTAACTAACTCAGATGATTATGTCCCTAGGGCTTTGGAGTTCCCCGCCCTGTAGCCGGCATATACAGCATGTATGGAACAGCCGACTTCTCGAATCCTTTGTTGGAAAGAAAGGTAGATGGCCTCCTTGCCATCATCCCAAAGGATCTTTCTGTAGACTTTTTGAATCAGGTCTTCTATGAAGATCCTGTTCCTACGGAAGGTGGATTTTCCTTGGAAGGTCAACGAAGCGGTGGGCCAGATTTCAGTGACGCACGCCAAGCCTACGTTCAAGTACAGATTGCAAATGGGACCGTTCTGGACGCTATCTTACCATCTGCAAATTTCAACGAGGTTGATGCTATTAAAAACCTCAGCAGTTCTTTCCCGCCCACATTCCTGATACACGGACAAAAAGATGAGATGGTACCGTCAGAGATCAGCCAAGATCTATATTTAGCATTGCGTGACAATGGGGTGAAGTCCGAGATCAAGGTCATCCCGGAGGAAGGTCATCTGTTTGCAGCGAGAATGAAGGTAGGGTCTCACACATGGGACTTGCAACGAGAGGGGTTTGACTTTTTGGAGGATCTAATCACGGGAGAATAAGAAGTGTGGAGGTATCCGAGATCCCTAGATAGTAAGTGTCCATCCACTCTTTATTAAATTATGCATTCAAGGTCGGCTCAATGAATTTTCATAGCCTTGTAGCCCAAGACGTTTTATTGCATGTTCATTGATCTTGGTTCAAAGCAAAGCAGGGAGCTTTCGTTTCGATACTTGTGCCCTGTCTTCCCCTATTCATCTCGCTTAGCAGGTCCCCAACCTCTCACATTCCTTGTTTATGGATGCGGGCCATCACCAGAGCCATAAACATGAATATCATTCGAATTGTTACATAATGATGCTTCAAGTCCCTAAGTAGTGGTGATCCTTCGCCGTATTCTCCACAGAAAATGCAAACGGTTGCTACAGTGTTGTTATTACGCATAACCCACATATCAATATCGACACAGCTTCGCCGGGATAATCAGTTTGCCATTCACACGAGATAATTCATAGACCAATACGCATACACAATGAAATTCACGGAATACACTTGAACAAGATCTAGAGCTAAAGCACAATACCATACTGATTCGTTCATTTTTGGCCGAGGTCTGCAGCATCCACCCAGTTGCCATGAAGTCCAGGACGCAGGCGCAGTGGAAGCTTCACGGTGGCCACGGGCTCCTTAAAGTTCTTGACATCGATTATGACCAGTTTGCTCCTCATATCCTCATAGTCGTTCACCAAGACAATCAGGAACCCATCGCCCTCAGTGGCATCCTTGGAGCGGGGGATGAAGGCAGGCTCTTGGAATCCAGCGCGTGGGCCGGCGGACCACTTTTCAAGCTCGCCCGTCTCCAAGTCGAGATGCCCTATCCCGTTGAAAAATGTCCCGGGATTCTTCGCCATGACTGCCGGAAAGTCGGTGGGTAGTTCTGGATCCATGAGGATGTTAAAGACATGCCGGTAGGGTCTTGTAGCATAACGGTCGTCGATTCTGCTGAACTCGTTGCTGATATTTAGCAAGACCTTGGCTGGTGGAAGCTCAGACACGTTAGACCGGGGATCAATTGTGAATCTCTTCAGTGGCGCGTGGATTTTGGTCATATCCGGCTTAACACCGTTTACGTCAGGGAAAAAATCAAATGCATTGTCATTGACGATGCCTAGATCGACCAAAATGTGGCCGTTGGCGTCTTCATAGGCGTTTGCAGTATGGCCAGGGAAAGCATTTGGCGCATTAAACCACTATGAAGACAGTTAGCATCTTCACCATCAGGGTGGAGTGAGTCTAACTATACCTTCACATCTTCGGCTTTGCCTCCTCGCCTGGGCAGAACTGCGAAGTAAATGGGCATGGCTGGATCCCAGTACCAGTGCTCGCCTCTCTTCTTCATTCGTTCCTCGTCACAAATATGAGGGATTAGTGGGAGGATGACCTAGTCTGCGTTAGTCTAATAGACCAGAACTCGCTGGGAACTCTTACCCAGTTTTCGGTAACGGCAAAGTCGTGAATCATCGATACTTGAGGCTGCTTGAACCATACCGTCTCCGAGATGACTCCGTCCGGCTTAATGGAGAAGTAGCAAATGTCAGTAGTGGCAAGTCCCTTTGCCTCATAGCCAAAGCAGATCATCTCTCCGGTGACGCCGTCGATCTTAGGATGAGCCGTGAACGTTGCGCTTTCAAGCTGGCCCTCAAATGTCTCGACTCCTATCGTCTCCAGGGTCTCAGGGTCAACAGCGTAAGGTGGTGAGTCCTCTTTGCACGCCAGCATCTTTCCATTGAAGAACACAATGTTGGTGTTCGCCGTTGATCGATCTTTGAATGGAACGGCATCAGTGTACTTATTGCGATACTTTCCTGCAACATTGTAAGCTAACGGCCTGTTTACGGCTCACATCCAGCCAACTCACCTATCAACGCTCGCCTGGCCTCTCTTTCTCTAACAAACTTCTCTGTGCGCACAAAGCGCTGCTTGAAGTCCACGTGACCATCCTTGATACGAAAGGCGCTGATATTTCCGTCACCGTTAAACCACTAAGAGCACATTAGAGCCGATATTATCGCTACGTAGCAGGTGTTTTGCTTGGATTACAATGTCGTCTCTGGCAAACGGTGCCACTTGAGGATCCGGCATGTTTCGAAAGAAGGTACCGTCAATCTCCTTGGGGATCTGGCCAATAACCTCCAGATCAAATACCTCACCTTCGAACCGGCAAGGCTCCATGAACCCCGTGTAATACGTGGTATCAGGGAAGGTATTGTTGCGAGGTTGGAAAAAGTGGCCGGCCATTTTTGCGTATGGTGTGGTAAAACAAGAACGGGATGTATGTATAGTTTAAAATGGAGACAAGAGGATGATGTTTGGCGTTTGGTGAAGAGCGTAGACACAGGCAAGCGGTTCATGCCTTCCTCTTAAATAATTGATCATACACCGCGAAGAGCTTCATTCTACGCAAGCTACAGTATTATTAACTTCTTCGGTATATCCGCATGGCAGATGTCGTCGCCGATGTATAGAGCCCAATGCGCTCAGTCAGCGGCCATCGGCTTGTTGACGCTTTGATCACTCGGTCTCAAACTGACCGGCGAAGCTGTTGAAACAGAACACGATGGCCATATTTGCCCGAACGACGCAGTTTTAAAGAAGATGCCCCATTACTAATTACCCTAGTTCATTGGAGAGACATTCCACATCGCGTAAACATTAGTTTTACCCATGGAGGGGTCATGAGGCTTAGCGGCAATCATGCCGCAAAGTTAGTTCATGTAGGGGGGCTAGTCTACGCAAGTGCCACCAAGTGGCATTTACGGGCAAATATGTCGGCAACGCAGGGTCGGAATTATTGGCTAACAACTTGCCGCTGACTCAGCAAAACGTCGGATATCGAATTCAGCCTTCGCCGTGAATCCCTGTCCAAAATTTCGCTCTCGGCTTGTCCCCCCGCAGTTATGGGGCTCTGTCGCGAAGACACAAGGATAGGAGAGACTTTCGGTGAGTCTTTGAAGTGAGCCCGCTACGGCGATGCAGGGTAGGAGAACCACGGATTTCCTCGTACGTGGATGGTTGCGATGGAGAGTACCTGAACCTGATATACGCAGGTAGGGATATCAAAGAACAAGTCATTCACCATAAAGTGGCATTTTAGTGGAACTCACTTGTGAGAAACCCAGAAGCTTGCATGAATCAAGTATTTTGCCGCAAGCGACCTCTCATCTACTTACAATGGCAAAAAGATGTCAGTGAAGATTGTAATTATGCTAGTTCAATTACTTAGAATCACCCCTTCAGTCTCTTTGCAGAAAACCTGAAGGTTTGCGTTTTGGTAGTGTTGGGGTACAAGGAGCTTCGACGTTGAGCCTTGCCAACAACGCATGGCCCGATATTTGAACAAACGTCCTTCATTGTGCCTCTTCTATCGGCCCAACAACCCTCAAAAGAACTCCTTCATAGGACTTGCGAAGTCTTCGCCCGAAGAAATAGAAAGGGATAGCAATCAAGATGGAAAGGCTGCACAGCATGAACATGATCATGTAGACTTGGATCCACCCCTGAGCTTCCACCCAGTCAACCGCAACATACAAGAAGACGAAAGCGACGATATTCTTGGTGACGCTAATAGAAACCAGAAGCTCTTGAATGAAACGAGGGTAGCAATCGACAAGGTACGTCATAGTGATGTTTGGTGTATAAACGGTCCCGAAAGAAACTGTAAGCAGCCACGTTAGTATTGTCTATGAGCTTGTCTCTCCATCTACCAAGGCCAACTTACCCATTCCAAATCCGACGGCAATAACGGCCCAGTGCATCTTCTGATCACAGGCGAAAGCAACCAAGATGCAGCCAGCGGGTGCAATCAAACATCCTGGAATTATGGAAATCAGGCGCTGCTCTGGGACAAACACACCACGGTTCCTGATGATGAGTCGTGCAGTCACGACATCGCACACATATCCACCTCCAAAGCAGGCAATAAAAAAACTAATAATGGCGGCAATCTGCATCAACCCAACACTACTTGCAGGGAAGAGATAGGGCGGAGCCAAGAGAAGGTTTGGAAAAGCAAAACTAAATTTTCGCAGGGTTAGCACCGTCAAAATGTCGATTCCAGGCCTTAGTCATTGTTAGAGGAATCAGAGTGGGAGAAACGTACATGAGAGTGATTTGGGAAGCCAGCGCGCTGCCGTAGAGCAAAACCATCCAGAGAACTTGGCTGCAGCCAAGAAACACAAATGGAATGAGAATTGCTCTCGGGAGGCTCACTGATGGGTTGTATTTGATAAAGGACGTCCAGATGCTTCTCCAAGAGACCTTAGTTGTAGAGATGTAGCTTGCTCTGGGCTGAACAGTTTCCACGACGGTTTCAACCCCCTTAGCAATTCCCTCCAAGCTCTCCTTTTGGATGTCATTCTCAGCTCGGTTATGTGTCGAAAACTCTGCGTCGGGGAGCGAAGGGCGAGTAAATGAGGATTCCGGATAGAACAAGAAGATGGCGAGGAGGTCGAAACCTGAAATAGAAGCACAGAGCCACACAAGGTCTCGCCAAGTGCCGGGACTATATTCAACCATGAATCCGCCCACCAGCGGGCCAACGGCCGACCCGCCGGAGATGAAAATGACATAACTAGGGAACAAATTATGTCAGCAGCCTTCGGGTATGTGGGAACCACGAAATATCATACATCGACATCATAGCTCCTCGTTCGTGGAGGTAGAACATGTCGGATATAATACCAGGTACGATGCTCTGGGAACCTCGTCAGGAAATTGAATGCATCAGCTTTTACGACTTTTGATGGGGGGTTACCTCTCCAGCCGAAGACGCGAAACCAGTGACACAACGAGCAGCCAGCAACTGGTTAAAGGTAGTTACCTTTACTGTCCAGATCAAAGCGGCAAAGAAAATTGTGTTCGAGACGAGCATAGTACACCTCTTGCCATACTTGACAGATAAAGGGACCCAGAACATGTTTCCAACCCCAAGAAAAAGAAAGTTCAACTATTGTGCCATTTGATGATTAGAGGAATGATTGAGTCATTCTTCGTCAGTCAACAAGGTCTACTCACTGTCATGAGGGTGTTGACCTGAGATGCACTTTTTTCATATTCCTTCTGTAGCGTGACTGACGCAACCGAGAGACCGGAGCCAGCAAAGTTGGCAGCAAAGTTGGAAAGCGCCATGGCAACCAAGGCAATGAGCTTAAGCCATGCAGGCCATCGTAACGGATCTTTGGGGTCATCGGTCGGTGGTGGCCAGAGTGATATCCCATGGTGATGTTTGGATGAAGAAACCACCGGAATATCCTCCTTCTGATGAACTGGCTGGGTTGCCTCCATGTCGACAAACAAGATATCCAAATAGTTTGGTCGAAGAACAGAGAATGCTGTGTACGAGCACAGAAGAATTCGTTGGAGAGGCCTTAAGAGGGGATGAGCTGAAATACGTCTTATGAAGGCTGCTCTGTAAGCTGAGATTAAGTTCTACGGACAATCGCCAAAGCCGCGTAACGCATGTCCTCGCTTCCTGGCTCGCGACCTTTGGTTCTGTGCCCCATGGGGTAAATCGTCTCAGCGGCGAACTGCGCAACCGAGTGTTCAGCACGGGTGGGATTCCGGGATGCTAAACAGGTTCAAAGTTTCGCTAGTACGCTGTGGCGACGCTACTTGTGTGGAAGCCAATATCATGTCGTTTATTAATGAGGTTTAATTATTGACATTATTGCTTCGCGGCGGCGCCTCAGTCTGCCTCACAGTCTCACATGCCACCACACCCATTTTCGGGGGTAGATCGGGAAGGTGATCCGCTCCTGCGCTAGACATAAATTGCGGCTCGCTTAACATGAGGAGATGTCTACAGACCTCCCTTTCAAAAGTCTTGTCCTGCCAAGGCGCTAGCGTAAGCCACCCACTAGGAAAAAGCAAGTAAGGAATTTCCCTACCAGAATCCCTAGGTATCTTACTCTAAGTGATTTTTTCCTTATTAGTTTACTACAAAATGAGATTAGAAGATAATATCATGACCTGGGCATTTATTATTACCTTAAAGAGCCTTTATAAAGGTAAAATTATTACTAAGGTCTTTAAAATAATAAGTATTTTAATTTACTAAGTTAATTATATTTATACTTAAGCTATTAAATATAGTTTTAATTTAAATTAATAATTCCTTATTCTTTATAATATCTTTCTTATTAATAAAGATTATTCTAGGTACCTTAAAAAGTAAATAACTAAGATCTAAGTAAATATATTTTCTAAGATATATCTTAATTAATTTAATAAGAAAAAAATATATATTAATATTATTAGTAAGCTTAATAATAAGGGATTTAAGATCTTTATTATTATAATTTA